>JANIJG010001983.1:0-37854 GCA_024611175.1 Megaceryle torquata | reverse complement strand
GTGTGATAAATAAATACCAGTGCAGCCCTGTAAGAAATACCAGTGAAGCTGTGTGATAAATAAATACCAGTGCAGCCGTGTAATACCAGTGGAGCTATGGGAGGAATCCAGTCTCCTGCTTTCAGATATTTAAAACGCAGTCTCCACGTGGCCTTGAGGATTAGGTGAACTTGCTGTTAAGGGAAAGGAGCAGCATAACTTAAAGCCATGATAGAGTCCTATTGCCATGGTTAGTGAAAGTGGTTGTGGAGGATCAGAGGAGTTAAGGGTGAAGGATCAGGTCACTGAACCCATCAGGCTCTGAAGTTACATTCTGCTGCCTTTATTTACCAGCTTATTCTCTGAAATAATAGATTCGGGTGCATTGCTTAAAAAAGAATAACCACACACAAAAGAATCCAGAAACCACTGTAACACTGTATTATTTATCATAGAAATCAATACAAATGATTAATGCCAGTGCAGCTTACTGAAGCACATACCTTTTCTGGGCTAGGCAGGTCTCAGCCGTGCGCTCCTTCAGTCCTAAACATCTTTACAGACTCACCCTGCAGCTGGTGCAGCCGTTTCAAAACCTTGCAGCATCCTTCATCGCGTGGGGTGGGGTGTCAGAGAGAATTGCTCACACAATCCTGCAGCATAAGCATCCTGCTTATCCCAGGCTTGGGATAGGTTTTGAGAAGAACGACAGCGGTCCCGATTCCCACCTAACACAGGGAACTTCTCCATCTACTTTTTGTAATATGCATTTAAGGTGAGAGAACTGCATCTAAGTAAAAGAAAGAGCCGTTGATAGTAATTTGCCTCAAGTATGTTAAAAAAGAGCAGCAGGGGTGTGTATTTAATGAATTTTGTACTGAATAAAGATGCTGGTTAATTATGAAAGTACATGTGACCGAGAAAGAAAATCCTTGTGACTCCTCTGAGCAAGGGAAGGTAGCAGTGGGAAGTTTAATGACATTTGCTGCCTTCTCAGCCCGTGCTTACTCTGACAACTGTGTAAGGCTCCAACTCCTGCGGTTAGAGATTCACATTGGACACCTAATTTCTAATGAGAAATCACACTAGAGTGTTAGTTAGCCTTGTTTGCTGTTCTGTTGATCCTGGGTAGCTCGATGTGGGTGATTGGGACATTTCCAAAACACCTTCTAGCTAAGGTGCTTAGGGAACCCACAGAATACCCTTGCTGTGATTCACTTGAAGCTTTCCAAATGGATTGATGGGATCTGAGAGAGCAGCTCTGAAGCTCTTAGGCACATCAGGAAGATAATTTTTTGTTAATTATTCTGGGCATCTTTGTATACAGTTATACAGCTGCTCCAGTTTGTCTTAGGGGGGGCTTGGTAGAAGGCCCTGCATCTAAGGGTATGACAGGTGGGAGGACCAGAAATAGGGAAAGAGGGAGTCAAATTAGCTGTCCCTTTACATCCCTCCAGTGCTGCTGTCAGCATGTCAGCTCTACCGTTGGGATGCTGGTGCTCTTCTCTCTATATCAGTACTGCAGGTCTTCTGTTGTCCACATCTTTTAGAAGCATCTTTGTGGTTTGCTCCGTGCTATCTGTTTGTTAGGGATGGCTCTTACTGGTGGAGTTCATGTGGGAGTAGAGGGAATTTTCTTTCAAGTCCTTCCACAAAGTGCACCTCTACCACGTCTGCAGGTCGCTCCTGCTCGGTCTCGGTGAAGTCTCAGCTTTCTTTCTAAACTGAGTTTATACTTGCACAGGCTGAATCCTTCACTAGAGACAGTTGTGCAAATGAGCTCTTGACTTTAGTGCAGTCTCTGAATCCTGAAAAGTGCAAAATATGGATTGTTTATCAAAAGGCCTATTGCATCACCATAATAATGACATGCAGTTAGGTTAAAGTTACCATGCGATACTGCATGAGGTAAATAACATGAAACAGTCAAAACCAAACTTTTAAGAGTATCTTCCAACCTCAAACAGTCTAGGATTTTATGAAAATTGTTCTTGTTTCAGTGGGTGCAGCTGAAAAAGATGGAGTTAATGGGAGATTTTTTCTCTTACACACCCATATAAACATGCCTATGCACTCACACCTATCTTAACCATTAGTTCTACTGGTGTCCAAACTGGTGAGTAATACACAGAAGGGTCCAGATTTGTTGTGTATCGTCAGTGTATGGCCACAGAATTTTCAAACATCAGGTTGGTAATGGATACAGCTGGATGTATCTAAGGTGACAGCATTAAAGCATTTTGTCTACAAACCAATGCTGCAACTTTTAAAACATCTTCATCATCTTTTAGAATCACGTTACTAAAGGATGGAGGACTAAGAATAGCCAATGTGACCAAAGTTGATGCTGGAAGCTACATGTGCCTGGCAAGAAACCAGTTTGGAACAGCCAGTGGCTCAACAAACTTAATAGTTACAGGTAGGTGAGCTGGAGTGAAGGGTCACCTGTGAGGTGATGTAAATTGACTTGCAAACTGCACAGATGTCTGAAGTTTTTATTGAAAAAAAAAAAAGCTAAATGTGGGGGAAAGCAGAGTGTGAGAAGTTACATATTTAGCATTATATAAAGATAAAAGTGTATTTGTTACAGTTCTTCTATTAGTTGAAAGAGACTGAAGGATTTTCTGTCTTTGACAAAGATCATTCTGAGATGTGAGGGAGTTCTGAATACTTTCTTCCCTTCTCTCACTTATCTAAATTCTAAATAGGGCTTTTAAGTTTGAGTTACTTTTAATTTATTGAAGAAAAAAAAAAGGACAATCAAAAAAATCACAGAATCTCAGAATGGCAGCAGTTGGAAGGGCCCCATGAGATGCTCTGGTGCCACTCCCCTGCTCCATCCATCAGGGTCACCCAGAGCAGGGAGCCCAGCAGTGCAGGGTCCAGGTGAGTTTGGAATCTCTCCAGAGAAGGAGACTCCACAACCTCTCTGGGCAGCCTGGGCCAGGCTCTGCCACCCTCACACCAAAGCAGTATTTTCTTATGTTCAGGTGGAACTTTCCGTGTTCTACTTGGTGCCTGTTTATTGTTAAAAGGGTTCTTGCCCCTTTCCTCTAACTCATCCGTTACCTGCTGCTGTCAAAGATGCTTGGTGAAAAAGGAGCAGTGGTCTGTGAAGTTGATCTGCAGATTTGTCTTTTCCCGTGACGTTCTTTTCTAAAGATTGGAATATCTGAAAGATTTTCCATACTCAGAATTCTCCTACTGCATTACCTATCTAATATATCTCATAGATCCAAGCAGTATGTTTTTGTTCAGTGAATTAACAGCTTCATATTTCCATCTGTGCTCCCGAATGATTCATATCCCTTTATATACAAATAATAGAATTATATACAAAGGATTTCTAGAATTAAATTTTATTTTTGCAGTATTTACAGTACTTGACATTTTTCTGGATTAATGCAATTCCAGAATACCAACCAGCTGATCTTAATGACACTATTTACATCCTAGATACACGGACCCAAATATCTGGTGATGTGGATTTCTCCTACTTTCTAGATGTTATTAGCTCCTTTTGTCACTGCCACCTCTTAATCTTCCCAGTGGCTGTGACTACAGCATCCTGCTCCAAAAAATGTGTGCTGTTGCTGAGAACACACTCTCCTCGCCGGTAATTTCCTTGCTGTGGGTTGCAGAGCATTTAGTTTTGGAAGGTATATTGGCAGGTTAAAATTTACCTTTTCTGTGTCAAGTAGCTCCCACTGGTAAATGTGCCAAGGACACAGTGTTCCAACAAGAGGGGTTGAAGGACAATTAGAGTCCAGCTGCATAATTTGAAGTGACATTAATCAGATTTGAAGAAGGTGGGAGAGTATGAGTAGCGAGCAAAGCTCAGCGATACAGCAATCCAACAACTGGTATTTCTGCTCTCAACAGAGCCGACGAGGATTACTTTGGCACCTTCCAACATGGATGTCACTGTCGGAGAAAGTGTTGTCTTGCCTTGCCAGGTTCAGCATGATCCCATACTGGACATCAGCTTCACCTGGTATTTCAATGGAACGCTCACTGATTTCATGAAAGATGCGTCTCATTTTGAGAAAGTTGGGGGGGTAAGTTGCAAACACCTTCTCTCTGCTTGCCATGTAGGTGGATGCAGCACAGGCAGGCTTACTTTTTTTTTTTTTCAACTTGGTAACAATAGGATGTTTCTTCTTGTTTGGGCCTGTAGAATTTTCTTCTGTGTTGGAGGGAAGTCATTCACTGAGGTATTTTGCTGCACATCACCTGTGGTACAGACACCTTCTATTTGAGACCTGGAGTATTCAAAGTTCCTACCGCTGTTTCTGCATCTGGCCCCACATGGTTTTCCCCCAGGATGACATGAACCACAGCTTGGGGAACTTGATGCAGACTTTGTGAGCTTCATTCTAAAGCTGAGCAAAAACTTCTCATCTTTACTTATTTTTCTTGCACTTGTATCCCTAGTGTATCCCTCAACAGTCTGCCTGAGCTTCCCTGGCTGAGAAGCCACCTATCTCCTTAAATATTTCCTAGCAGGATGCGGAGATGCTGCTGTGGGGTGGGGGAGAATGATGGTGACACTAATGGGTGTTAGAATGCAGCCTTCTAGTCAAAACACAAAAAGTAAAGCATTAAGACAGATGAAGGAGAAAGGGAAAGAAATGAAGAGAAAGAGAAAAAGAAAGAAATCAAGAGAAAGAAGTTAATTACTGAAAAAGGACTTGTTACAGGGCAAGCCAAGTGATAACAAAACAAGCAGCTGAGCAGCAGCTTGAAAGGGGCAATTAGAAGCCTTCATAAAGGTTTCCTTTCGCATACTCTTGCCAGACCTCCTGCTCTAGCAGAATAGCTGTGGGTTAGACTCCACTGCCTGTGAAACTGTGGAAGTTTAGTGCCTAACTTTTTCCTTTTTGCCTGTTAAAACCTCAAAAGATTTAGCATTTCATCAATAGGCACCAAACGCACAGATTGTTCTGCAGTTTGCAGTTGATTAAATGTAAGTGCATGTGGAGATGATGAGATTTCCTTGGAGGAGCTGTGAGATATTCATATATCATGTACATTTGTACAGAAATGTCTTGAGAATTACAAACTGACCATCTGTCACGCTGTAATGGGAACGCTCCCATTTCATAGCCCGTTACCTTCCAGTAGCGCTACATGGACTTTATTTATTTAGTACTATTTCCCTCCAGTTGTACTGTGGTTATAGACACAAATAGTAATATTAGAAAGGAAAGGTTAAAACCATACCAAAACCTGAATCTGACAGTTGGCTCAATTAAGGCTTCATGAGCTGAAAAAGCAGTATTTATTCTCACTAAAAATTCCAGCTTTTCCTAAAACAAACACAGGAATAATTCCATATTGGAGCCTTTTTAGTTTGTTGGGGTTTTTTTTATTATTATTATTTTCCTTCTGACGGAAAAAAAAACCACATAAAAAAGTGGTTTTTAAGAAAAAAGTTTTGGTCAGTGCTACAGAAAATTCAAGGGTGAGTATTGCCTAACTCAGAACTCTGAATCTAGAATATTTCACTTGGAAATCTGTCGTAACGGACAGAATTAGTCTGTTTTGTGGAATACAGACATTTAGTTGGGTTTTTTTTTTTAAACTTTTATTTGTGTGAAGAGGGATTGACATTCATTAGTAGAAAACTTCATAGGTTACCAAGAGATCCACGGAAAATATTTTAATGGTTTTGATGACATTAAGGTCAGTGGAATAAATTAATCTAGAGTTCTATGTGGGTCATAGTATATAAATCTAAGCCTTTCAACAGTGGCAGCGTGTAATTTGTTCAATGAAAATACCATGCAAAAATAACTTTGGCTTTCTTGGTCATAAACATGGCAAAAGAGGAATAATTTTTCAGTGGTTAGATTTCTATGTAATGATGTCTTGGAAAGTCCCCGTCACACATGCCGGAGGTCTCTGATGTGTAGTAGTTAGTGGGAATGTTATGGGACCACCACCTGGTCTTCCAGATGGTTAGAAAAATACAGGATTTAACACTGTCTTACTGCTCTTTTTTTGGTGTCAGATGATTTATACAAAGACTATAGCAAACCAAGCAGATTCCAAAATTCTGAGCAGATTGCCTCTAAACTGTTGCGAGTGTCACCTGCTCGTAGAGCCCCGCGATGGCCGAGGCTGTTACGCAGTCAGGAGAAGCAAAAGCCAGTCCAGCAGCTGTTTGTACTGCACGGGCTACTCCTTATTTGTATTCCTTTGTCTTGGGGAAAGGAAGGTGATCTTACTGTCAGCTGGACTTGTCCATGCTGACAAATTTAATCTGGCTAGGCAAGAATGTGGATACTGCTGATGGGCTGCAGAGTCATGGGAGGTCAGGGTGCCTTCTATGTGGGAGCTTTTTGCTGCTGTAGATTTCTGGGTTTTTTTTTTCCCCAGTACTTTGGGATTCTTCCCCAAAATGTCCACAAATCATTTAAATGCAGTGTTAATATTTGGGGGGAGGTGAATTTCAGGTAGAATGACTCTATTTGACTGTCTCCATTACTGAGAAGATTTAAATTTAGTTTGCTAAAATAACTCTGTGTAGAACAGGATTTGCTTGTGAGTCCACATTGCTGTTATTGATTGTTCCTTGAATATCCACTTCCAATCACGTAGATGGATTTTCGATTGGCTTCGACTCAACTTCTAATGTACTGAAGGCAGTCAGCTCTGAATTGTCCTGCAACCCAAAGCATTCTGTGGTTCTATGGTCTGTGCTTTTGGAGACCATCAGTTGTGTTTGCACACACGCGGAAGGGGATCGGACAGAACTATTTTCAGCTTGCGTTGAACAAAGAAGTGAGATATCTTAATGTTGAAATAAAGGGTGTGAGTGTGAAACAGAGAAAAATAAATGATTGGAAAGGTTGACAATTTTTTTCTAAGACTAAAATAAACTTCAGAATCATGTCTTCCCCTTTCTCCCAAACTGCTGTGTGCCCACGAATCAATCAGGTGGCCACAGTAGCTGAAAATACCCACCAAACAGAACTGTCCTCAAATGAGTTGCTGCTTCTCAAGAAAATTTAAAAGAAATGAAAACTTTTAAATTTTCCAATATGACTGAGATTTTTTTTTGTCACCTGGAAAATACAGTGTGAACTGAGTTAAAGCAGTAATTCAGCTGACACAGAGAGACTTTTTTTTTTAAGTGACACTGGCTACCAAAGGTTTAGTATCAAATTTGCTATTCAGGAATGTAGAAAACAAACAGTATACATGGAGCCCTAATGTGACATGAAGTTAGTTACTACTCCAGGTTTATGTACATTGCCCTCGGCACAGGACATCAACCACATGGTACCACATGAGAGACACCAGTGGGAAAGAAACTGACCAAAGATTAAATATTCAGTGAAGAACAAAGAATAGAACTTAGACTTGTAAAAACGGGGAATTTAGTCAGAAACATACGACCTTTAAATGAAAGTGTGCTCACACAACCTGCAGAACAGACCAAATTCAGCTTTGCCATTTACACTTTTGAACTCTGTGAAATCTGTGATAACTAGACTTAGAAATTCTGTCCAGAAGTCAAAGTGATTAATGGCCGTAGAAACCGTGGTTTTCTCTTTCTTTCGTCTTGGAGACAAATGGCTGGTCACAGGTCACGCTGACTTTCTTCACGGTTCCTACCAGCAGTTCCCAGTACGAGCTAGCCAGCCTGTAGCTTACTTCTCTTGTAAAAGAGGGCCATTGCCTCCTGTTCCTTAGGAAAATGCTTACAGACAGTTTCCACGGAGCAGCTGATGGGTAATAGTAACGTGGTATCCGGCAGGCTGTCTGCCAGTGCCATTTTTGAGCAACTTTATCTTCAGCATTTTGGGTTGGTTTCCATTTACAAATACAATCTTACTATTAAATTAGGAGGCAGTACGTTTAGGTTAATAAGAACTTTGTATTTCAACAGAGTGCATCAGGAGATTTGATGATTAGAAACATCCAGCTGAAACATAGTGGAAAATACGTTTGTATGGTGAAGACAGAAGTGGACAGCGTGGCATCTGCAGCAGACCTTATTGTACGAGGTACAGTTCAGCCTCAGTTACTACGAATCGTATTTTCTAACTTCTTTGTATTGTAGATGATGGAAACAACTGATGTTACGGGTTACAAAACCAATTCATGAACTCGAATTCATGTGATGAATGATTGTGGCTTCAATTACGTCATTGTGCTTTGTAGTTAGAAAGAATTTTAGCTCTGGGGTTTTTTTTTTTTTGGATAAAACCTAATTTTTCCAAGAGAAATGAAGAGCTGGAGGATATATTAATGACTTCACATCTTTTCTCACTGATTGTCCTTCAAGGCCCTGATAAGAGGGAACTTGGTACTGGCAACTGTGAGTGGGTCCTGAGTTGCTCTCTCTACAAACTGAACAGTTGGGGTTGGTGACTCCAGAATCCTTCCTGTGAAATGGGCAACTGCTGGCAGAGCCTGGGAGAGGCTTTGTCCTGGGGACACACTGCAATTTGAAGCATATAATGCAGGCTTATTCCTTTTGATTCAGCGCTGGAATGCTCTCGGTTAAGCCAGAACTGTAGCTTGCTTTGCTGATGATACAGCTGCCCTTATGGCAAGAGAAAAGCTTTGATCTGGAAAAGCACATTATGCGATCAACACTTATCCAATACGTTTTAAAATATGCCAGATATTTTCTAATTGTCAATGTACTGTTTGTGATTTCAGCCCCCTTTGCAGATGAGACAAACCCCAGCATTTCTGCCAGGATGCCCAGCTTCGGGATTTTTCCAGAAGGCAGCAGAAAGCTTGCCTGACTGAATTGCTGCTCGGGGTGCTGATCAGATGTTGTGATGAAAAATTGCTACAGCGTGTTGTACAGTAAAACAGCTGTAGATAACAAATTGGCAGACAACAGAGATGTATTAGTAGATTAAAAGAGGACGTTGAGAACTAAAGTAAAAGACATTGGAAAGAAAGAGGAATTGTGCTGAACAGAGGTTCTTGGAAAAAAACCCAAACCCTGTCATCTGTGCTGCACTTCAGAGTATTGCAGAATTAGATTATCAGAGTTAAATTTAGTGAATGTAAAACAATAATTGCAAGTGTTCTTAGCCCAAGCTGAATTTTCTTCCTCCCACATCACTGATAACATGGGAAGCCACACTGCTATGTTAGTGCTTTCCAGGGCACTGGCTTTACGAAACACCACATATTTGTCTATCTGATTCTAGGCTCACCTGGGCCCCCCGAACATGTGAAAGTGGTTGAAATAACTGACACCACAGCTCAGATCTCCTGGCAAGAAGGCACAGATAATCACAGCCCAGTAACCACTTACACCATACAAGCAAGGACACCCTTTTCAGTTGGCTGGCAGCGAGTTACAACAGGTAAAACACAATTCCCATCGCAGGCTCTGTTGAAATGTTTTTTTGATCAGGGGCACAGTGTTCTTAGTTTTCTTTTTTTTTCTTTCTGTTTTTCGATAGTTCCAGATGTGATTGATGGAAAAACATTCACAACCACAGTAGTGGATTTAAATCCTTGGGTTGAATATGAATTTCGTGTAGTTGCCAGTAACAAAATAGGAGGTGGAGAACCTAGTTTACCCTCAGAAAAAGTAAGAACTGAAGAGGCAGGTTAGTGGGTTCTTCTATTTGTTTATAATTCAAGAATCTTGAGTGTTAACAAAAAAAATAAAAAAATTGGTATCCGTGGCTCTTTGCAAACAAGCTTGGAATTGCCACTGAATACAAACGCCTGTACCTAGTTTGTTCATGATTTTTCCATTTAGCTGCGGGACAGTTTGTGTTGCATTACTGAACATCACAGAAGCGTAACATCTAAATACATTTAAACTGTATTTAGCATGCCAAAGGCTGTCAATTCAGGCAGTGCTGCAGAGCCCAAAGGTATTAATGGATGGAAAGAAGTTAATTTTGACAGAGTTTTTCATTCCTACTGTCTGAGCAGCGTATGCTTTCCATGTAGCGTGCACGCGGTTTGAGCAACACAGCAATTAAAACCCCAAGGAGCTTGCTTGGAATAAGGCCATTGCCCAATACTTCTGCATAAGTTAACTCTATTAAAACCAGGAAGCATGCCTCCAGTTTTTAGAAGTTCATAAGCATTAGCATCCATGGTTCAGCCTCTGAGCTTCTGAGGTTCTTCAAGTGCTCAGAAAAACATCAGCCTGCCCCGGTGATTGGGAAGCAGCAAAGTGGCTGCAGGACAGGGTGAGGGCATTCCAGGCCTGCCCACCCCGACTCTGAAGCATTCACCTTGGTTTGCAAAAGCAGTATGAACGCAGCTGGGTTAGGGTCAGAGCAGGAGGGTAACGCTGTATGATGTTGTCTCTTGTCTCTACCCTGTGTAGACAGCTGTACGTTTCCTTTCCACAGTTCCCGAAATTCCCCCCTCTGAAGTCAGTGGGGGAGGAGGCAGCAGGTCTGAACTGGTCATAACATGGGATGTAAGTTTTCTGGCAAGCACTTCTCTTCAGAGAATGATTGTTTTCATTCAAACTCTGCTAAAGATGAATTTCCCTGGCTGCAGCAGCTTCTCATCTAGGATGTATATGTGCTGGGTAGCATGCTGTACTGTGAGCTATGCACGTTTGCCGTCCCTCTTCTGCTTTCCTGTGTTACTCTGCTCGCTGGAGGAAGGGCAGTAGGAAATGTAGTTACTGTGTCTGGGTTGCTTCTGTGCTCAAATAAATGCGTTAATGCTTAAAAATGGGGCAGGAGGGTGGGGAAAGAGGACAGGGCATTGCTCAAAGGTTGAGCCAAAGAATTAACACGGTTCAGTGCTGATTTGTTGCTCTTGGTTTCCTACCTTTGCATCTGGATGCATCTGCTGGGCAACAGAAACTACCAGCTACTGCTTCATATACTGTATCCCCTTTGAAGGAGCTAAATGTTAACATTTTGTTGCTAACATTGACTACTCTGTGGTTATCTAATCATAACCACCTCCCAGGGAAGTACAGACTCATAGAATAAGCCACTGTACAAAAGCAGTATTGGTTTCTGCAATAGTTGACTAAGCAATTGTTCATTTTTTGTGAACAATGTATTGGGAAATTGAACAACAACAACAACAAAATGTATTTACCGAAGAGCATTGTAAAAGAGTGTACTTAGTGGAAAAGAAGGAATATTCCTGAAAATTATTCTCTCCTTGAAGTGCAAATCTTAATTTGCTGATTGGAGGAGCCCAGAAGCAGAACCAGAGCCTGGTTACAATGCTGTGCATTGGTCTATCAGTTCTTAACTCCTGCAGACCATGCCCAGTGCTGTGCGTAGCATCACAGACCGCTGTCTGTCGCTTTCCTCACAGCCCATCCCTGAAGAATTACAGAACGGGGAAGGATTCGGCTATGTCGTTGCTTTTCGCCCCTTTGGCACCACAACGTGGATACAGACTGTGGTCACCTCTCCTGACACGCCAAGATACGTCTTCAGGAATGAAAGCATCTTGCCCTTCTCACCATATGAAGTCAAAGTTGGTGTCTATAACAATAAAGGAGAAGGGCCGTTTAGTTCAGTTACCACAGTTTTCTCAGCAGAAGAAGGTATGTGATTATCTCCAGATTGACTGAGTTACCTCCAGGTATCTAACAGGAGATGTTTCATCAGAGACTACAGCAACAGATAGTAGAAATGAGATTGCTTTGACTATGGACGTGTTTATTTCCAGTGTCCCCAATGCTGCTGATCACCTCTCCTTTCTTGATTTCCCAATACAGAGCCCAGCGTAGCACCCTCTGGTGTGTCTGCGACCAGTCTGTCATCCTCTGTCATCGAGGTCTCCTGGATGGCCATCCCCTGGAAGATGAGCAGTGGAAGGTTACTGGGCTACGAGGTAAGCTCATTTAAAATGCAGTCCCATTTGTAAAGGGCCAGAAGGGTCGTGCAGGCTGCAGGGTCAGAGATTACCACGTCTCGCTTTCTTCCTGCCCCACTTATGCCCAGAAGAAGGATAATTTCTCTTAAGTATCTTTGAAAACAAATTGTACAGAATGAAATGGTGTTTTGCTTCCTGGGCTGTCAGTCCCGTGTCTCTCTAACAGAACTTTCCAACTGGTGTTTTTTTCAGCATTACATTTACTTCCAAAGAAACTATTTTGTAAGGTACAGTTGTCCAAGATGAATTTGTTTACTTTTTAGATGAAGTAATAGTTTTCCTCTTGTCATTTTTTTTTTAATTCAAGCAAGATCTACTATTTCAGTTTCCTTTTTCCTACAGTCATGCTAAAAAGGAGCAGCAAGCGTGAAAAGCAGATGGAGAAGAATTCATTTATTTATTTATTTTACACCGTAAGCATATTTTTTAAACGTTAATGTATGGCTACCTTTTTTCAGCTGAGAAAAAAAAAACCAAAACACTTAAAGGAGTCAATTGCAATGCTGTGGGTAAACGGTCCATTCCACGCAAGATTTTTAACTGGCTTTGGTGTATATCTACTAGGTTAGATACTGGAATAATGGTGGAAAAGAAGAATCTTCCAACAGAGTAAAAGCTGCAGGGAATGAGACATCAGTAAGAATAACAGGTTTGAAGAGCAACTTGGCATATTATACAGCTGTCCGTGCTTATAACAGTGCTGGAGCAGGTCCCTTCAGCGCCACAGTAAATGCTACCACTAAAAAGACACGTGAGTATCATGGGTATCAAGTGGGGAGAAGAGACATAATGGTCACACAATTAGTCACACAATTAAATCAAGTGTAGATCTTCCAATTTCTGCCCTCTGCTCCTTGAGCAGGATGAGTAAGTCTCGACTGTGCCAGTGAAGCTGAAGTAAGATACATAATTTCTGCACAGAATCTTTATTATTCTTCTAGTGACTGGAAGAATTTTAAAAGAAAAAAATTGTTCTTTGGAAGGAAAAAAAGAAACAGAGATTTGTTGAATTTTTCAAGGGCTCTATAACATATTTATAAGTTCTCTAGGGCATGGCTTTTGAAATGCAATGATCCTCATACAATTCATGCAAAACAATCCTTCATGTCCATTGTTTCCCCTTGAACAAATTGCACAAGAGGCCACTTTACTATTAAAAAGGAGAAATTAAGCTGGAGAACAGATTGTCAACGGCTGCACTAATTTTTCTACAAATGGCAATATTTTTAGTGTGCTCTTGCATTGTAATACAACTCAGAATCAGGGTCATCAATCTTGAAGTATTTCTGTCAGACTCACAAGAACGTACAATTAAATCTGTCTGAAAGGTCAAATTCCCTGGAACAGTCATTAACATCCTTCTACCAGAAGTAGTCACATCATCAATACTACAAAATAAGCTAGTTTATCAGAAATGATTATATGCAAAAACAAGTGTCACTCTGTCACTGAGGACTAAACCAACTCAGATTAACTTACAGTTGCTAGCGTTTAAATTTATTAAATGCATAGTTACCATGAATTAGCTGAGCTAAAGTAACTCACTGCCTGCAGCCTGTACCTGACGTGTGATGATTAGTTTGCACTAATTAATCATCTTTGTGGATGCTCACTCAAGGTTGCACCAGCCTGGTCAGCTCTGGGACTTTACCAGTCCTTTTTTAGTGACCCCTTTGGGCTGGGTGGATCAGAACAGGACAAGCACCTGAGCCCACCAATTTAAACAGGATCTGGATCAGGCCCTTAGACAAGATCGCTGCTGTTTGGAATAATTAAAAAGAAAAATGAGTTGCATTCTGTCCATCTATCTTCTTGGTGAGTAGAGAGAGCAAAACCACAGCAGAATGGTGCAACGTCAAGCTGGAGCATTTTGCTAACTACTAGTTCAAGTGACTAAGACAAATAATTCTCTGTACCTCTGCAGTAGGAACTGATTTTTCATTCCAATGTGTGATTTTTAATCAATCCCAATTTCTGCCTTGACTTGAATATTTGTGATTGATGTGTTTTTCACAGTGAAGGATTTCTCCATTTACATTCACCCCCGAGACCTACAAGATACTGCTCAGTAACTATTAGCCATAGCAAGAAACAGAAATAACCTGAAGTTTGATTGTACGTTTCAAGATTGAAAATTGGGTGTTTATCTTTGACCATTAAAATATCTTTGCTTTTATAACTGAAATATTCACATTCCTAGCCCAGCATGACCAGTGTAGCTTTGTTTCATCAAAGTATTGCTTTACAAAAATGGCAACTTGGGAAGACTTGCCTAAGTCTGTAAGGCAAGAGCTTATTTCATATTTAGAAGGCCTTAAAATACAACAAACTGTCCTGTCCTTCAGTTCTCCTTTGAAGAGAGAACTCCTAATGTGTATGACGGAGCATCTGAGGAGTCTGAGAGAAATCCTGGAAGCTCTTTGCAGCACTGGACATGTACTTACGTGACGTGGTGGGGCGGGATCTGACCTGTTAGCAATTCAGTTCTGAACGCTGAAGATTACTGGAGATCTCTGGTGTCTGAAGTGAATTGGAGCCTGCTGAATCACTTCCATGAGTCAAGTGATAAAGGCTTCTGGGTTCTTTATATGCAATTACTCTTCATTTTCTCAGCTGTCGTATTAATATTTTGTTGTGGGTTTTAAAGAATGACTCACTTCTTTTGAAATTCAGCTTTAATAGTTCAGTGTGAAAACTATTTCTACGTGCTGTACTACTGACTTGTCAGGAGTAAAACAACCTCCTCTTACATTTACAAAAATTGGCTATTAGCGTATCGGGTTCAGTCCTATTTAGCATCTTGAACAAGGAACACACTACCAGAAAAAAATACCTGTGAGTGGTTGTTTAACTTCAGAATAATTCTTTTAAGTCTCGCTCCTTACATTTTTTGTGTCTGCTTTGTGTTAAGATGTATAATCGGGTGGGTTTTGATCTGACTGCTCACAGAAAGAAGGCAGGGAGCTATTTGGGTGAAAGAGCTTAAAAAATAAGAGTGTTTAAAACCACTGTCAGCATTTAATACTGGAACCTTCAGCATCAAAGCAGAGGCTGGTCCACCTGAGCAGCAGTTGCCTCCACTAGGTGACAGCAACAGTAAATTGTTTTCCTTAACACATTTAGAAAAGATTTTAATCGTTGATTGTGTCACTGCATGACCCATTTTCTGGGAAACCAACTTGAGGCATCTTAAGAGGTTTGTACTTACCTTCACCTTCCCTGAAAGCTTGGCAGTTTGAAGATACATTAAAGTGTACGGCCAAAAGCATACTAGTCCTTTTGAAAATAACAGTCTCAGACTGTTAATGAACAAAAAAACCCAACAGATTTACTTGGCCGGAGCCCACGATCGTTCCAGCGGCAGGTACAGAAAAGGTACAGACTGCATTTCAAAATTGCACCTCGAGTTAAAAGAAGAACAAGATGGGGGAAAAAAATCTGTCCAATATTTTTACATTCCAAACATGTTAGAGTAAATCAGCATAGCGTGTAGATTCGCATAGTCACTAACACTAAATTTGTCTAACAGTCTATTGTGTAGTATTTGCTTATTCTTGGCAACATTCTAAAACTAGAAATTGCCTGTTACCATCGTTGGTTCATTAGAGTTTGTTCTAATTGATCACCCATGTCCTAAGACATACGCTTTTGTCTGGCTGTGTTTAATGAGGGACCAGCAACAGATAATGCGACTTCAGAAATAACATTTGTGTGTGGTTCTGTTTTTCCAGTCCAGTCTCTGAACCGTAAAGTGTACAAACAACAAGGCTGCTTTTGCATCTGACATGGAATGACAGTCAGTTACCTGAACTGTTCTTTCCTACTGTAGTATAAATCACTATTGCCAATTAAAGTCGTGCTTTTATTATGTATTTGAAGCACCCAGTCAACCGCCAGGAAACGTTGTGTGGAATGTCACTGACTCCAGAGTCATCCTCAGCTGGGAGGAAGTAAGAGCCATGGAGAATGAGTCTGAGGTGACTGGGTATAAGGTAAGTGAAAACAGACCAGAAAAATACCTGGGAGCAACCCACAGGATGCTTTTTCTTGTCTGTTTGCAAGGCAGTAAGTTCAGAAGACGCACAGTAAAACCACATCTGAACCATTTTAGTAGCCTCTCCTCTTTTTTATAGATTTTTCAACCCTATTCTAAGAAACTCTCATGAACCATGGTCCTTTTAACAGTACAGTAAATGCCTTCTCTTCCTCAGGCAAACAAAGCCAGGAGCTGCAGGCATTGCTGCCAGCTCTTGGGATCTCACTTAGCCAGGTGACGTTACAACGTGTGTAACCCTTGTCACACGGGTAACGCTATAAACCTGTAACACCCAAATACATAACATTTTGAAATGCACCAAATTATCCAGGATTTCTCTGATGGGTTTAGTTTCCATGCTGGCCAGGGCGTATTTATCAAACTGGTATTCTTAAACCTTTTTCTTCCTACATACTCTGGGACATGCTCATTGTCTTGATAGAAACTACTCTGCTGCATCGACTCCAAACCCAATTGGTGCACAAATATACAAGTATTTAAATATGTCATATATCTTAATTGTGCTTAAGAGAATAGCTGAGGATCTTCTTGATGAGATGCCTACAGCTGGATCCCACGTGATATATTCTCATGTAGAAATATATATAAAAAAAGATTTATAAAAGATTATATATGAAAGATATATAAAATCTTTAATATAAAAGACATATAAAAGATTTATGCTGAAGATCTGACTGTGCAGTGTTCCGAGTTGCACTGGCAAGAAATCCATGTTTACAGCTTAGCTAAGCCACCTGGTTTCATAGATGGTAGCTGACCTAAAAACTTACCTTGTAGAGTCTCACACTGCAAACGCTGTTTCCCACAGCAATTTCAGGTTCCCCTGTGGATAACAAACATTGCTGAGTACCCAGGGATAAGCTGAATTTTGATCAAGCTGGTTAATTTTACTGCAGTGAAGCACTTAGGGGCTTGGGCTCATCCCAGAAGGTAAGGGCAACACAGTTCACAGAAGCTGGTTTGCCAGGAAGAGAAGAGCCAACGAGCGATGCTGAGAAAGGGCAGAGCTACAGTGGGGAGCCTGCCCCAGGGCAGCAGCGTGTGTGGGATTCCAGTGGCTTTGCTTTTTTTTCCGTTCCATCATTATCACTGTTATTTTGGGGGAAGTTGGGATTGCTGGTTTTTGCAGTGGGACACTCCCAAGCTTCCCTGTTAAGTCAAATTTGTGAAACTCTGCCAGGTGAAAGCCCAGATTTCTTTAAACTTTGCCAGGACAAACCTCCCTCTGTGCCCAGCCTCACCACAGGCACTGGGGACCCTTTGGGCTCAACAAGCCTGCAGGACTTGAGGCTTTTTCTTAAGAACTCTATTTTTAAAAAAACTAAGAGGCCACTGTTCCTCTTAAATCCCTCCTCTTGCCTCATCATGCTGAGCAGGGCTGTGGTGTTCAGATGCAGCACCTGTTCTTTGAAACACAGGACACCAAATGCAGTTCAGTGAAACGACAGAATAATCTCTCAGCACCTGCAGAACATCTTCAAACACAGGTCTGTGATCTTTACGAGTCCTCTCCTTCCCAAACTATCTGTTGGCATAAGCTGACCTCGCTGGTTTATAGAACGCACTGCGTTATTCAGACACTCAACAGAATATTAACTTAGCATTATATGTTGTGCCATTTTAGATTAAAATTGGATTAAAAGAGCTTGATTGATGTTACCTTCTTTCTTTAAATGTAATTCTGCCCTTTAACATTAACTAAAGATCAGACTGTTGCTCTCATCCCATTCTTTCAAAGACTTAAAACCTTGCTTCTAAGAAAGACCAATTAAAGCTGCAGGGCAGGTCCTGGCACTGCAGCTCTTCACTTGTGTTGCAGGTTTTGTACAGGACCAGCAGTCAGACCAGTATGAACGTGCTGAACACAGAGAAGACAAGTGCTGAACTTCTGCTGCAGTTTAATGATGATTACATTATAGAAGTGAAAGCAACAACTGATGGTGGAGATGGACCTAGCAGCGAACAGATCCTGATTCCCAGACTAGCCAGTAGGTTGAAGCTGAACCAGTATCACTTTGTCCCCAGCCAATGCCAGAACCTCCTTTATAGCGGCCACACCACTTTGGTGTAGTGAGTCATTAGTAAATTTGCAGCTGACACCCATCAGATGTCACAGCTTTTCTTTGCCTTTATTGATGGGGAGAAATAAAATCTAATCCTTGTATGTTGTACGGTAATAAAAGGAAAAGCAATTAACAGTCTTCATGCCCTTACGCATGATGAACCTCATTCTAGTCTGGTAAATTACCATGTAAATTGGTATTAAAAAATCAGATTTTTTTTGTACTTTTTCTCCTGGAGCTGGTAAAGACCGTTGTACAGTTCCAGCATTTTGCAAGGCACTGCTGTAGTTCAAAAGTAAGTTACTGCATTTTTGTAAATTTTCATTGCTTTTCAGAAATAACAATTTGCAGTAATTGTTACTTAGCATTTAGTGATAATTTGGCACAGCAGGTACTTGTGCTTTCATTTAATCCTGATCTTTCTCATTTGCCACAGGTATGGATGCAAGAGGTTCAGCCCCACCAGTCTTGAATATCTTCAGTGTATCTGGCTTCTTACCAACAGTATTTTCCTTGACTCTTAATTCAGTGTTGTGATGATACATTTTCATTTGCTGGGGGGGGGGAAAGAAGAATCGGTGATTACAGAAAAGTGCTTTTTTAAAAACAAAACTGCAGTGGTTAATGCATGTTTTTCTTCTATCCTGACGTGTTTTTAAATTCTTTCTATTTCACTGTAGGTTGAAGTAAAAATACCATGTAAAGTTTAGCAAATCCTTTAAAAAGGAATCTAAAATGCCTTAATACTTGAACCAAAGGAGTTTACATATTACATACTTCAGATACGACCTGAGAGGGAGAGCAATGATGGCACTATGACCAGAGGTACGAGGAAGAGCTCAGCTTTGCAGTGACGCTGAATTGGCTTGGGTCTGTTCTGCGCTGTTAGGAGAACATCATCCTGTGTAGGAAAGATGAAATCAGAGATGCGGTGTTTCAGCTGGATGATAACGTGCTGGCCAAGCGGCCGTTCTTAAGACACTGTCATAGTCCAGTAGGTTTGGATCAGTTTTCTTACTGCTCTTTATAGAAGTTATTCTAAATCTAGCAAGAAATGGAAGTTGGAAGGTGTAGTGAAAAGTCCCGGTATGGATGTTAGTTCTGCAGAGTCCACTTCGGGGTGTCCAAGAGGCAGGGCTTCCACTGCTACTCTTAAGAAGTGACTTTATGGCCCCATTTCAAAGAAGTCTCTGATTTACGGCAGCATGCGTTTCTGTACCTTTCCCACCACATAATCTTCCTCTCCATCACTAGATTTTTGAAGGTAATTTCCTCATATCCCCTCCTCTTATTTCTTAACCAGGTTCTTCATAACCAAATCCATCCACTGTCAGGATCCTTTTATTGCCCTTCCCTGAACTCCCGTCAGCGTGTTTCACTAACACAAGTGCCCAGTTACTGGAATGTAGCTGCACCATGGCCTTATGAAATGGGACTACACTCACCTCCCTGCTTGTGATGTGGTGCTTCCAAATAACACAGCCCTAAATTATCTTCCTCTTTTGTTCTGCACCGTAAACTCATCCTTCATTCGGTGTTCCAACAGTAACTCTCCTTCCTGCTGTTCTTTAACCAACTCAGAACTATTTCAGCTGGTCTGGCACTCGAATGCACCCCATTGCTGTCATACAACTCTGGTAGGTTTATGGCAATACTATAGGCTGTAATAGAAAAAATTACACGTAGACTCTTCAGGCTTGCTGGTACGGAGCAAGCTGTGCTTTCTTTCCTAGCAATACATTAAAGATCCATTTAAACCTGGTACATTTGACATCGCTGTTGTGAACTGAGTCCAGTTCGCCTTTTAGCCACCTCTTGGAGAGCTGCCTGCGTACACGGTAGAGCAGCTGTTCACATGACATGAAGCATACCCCTTTAAAGACTTCTTTGTTCTTTAATCTCACGGTATTGTTACAACACACAGAACTATAAAGGGAGAGAACCAGGATTAATGAAATTATGGTAGCGCTGTAGAAAAAGAGAATACCTTGATATGCATTCAGATAGCAAATTACCTTCTTACTATCACATCCAGATGGAAATACGTGCTAACTGTTGAAGTAAGCAAGAGCTGTATATACTGTACATACTTAGTTATAAATGGCTAGTTGCTTTTCAATGTGGCTAACCAGTGATGTTTTCAGACACTTGCAAACTGGGGAGGGGGGGAGGGGGGGAGATGGAAAACCAGGTGTTACTAGTAAGTATATAGTTATGTTTCATGCAACAAAGGGTGACTCTTTCTATTCTTGTGTCACAGAATTCTAGTCCACGTTTCTGTATTGCCATTTTCATGCGATGACATTGTATTATTTAATTTCTAGTTCTATATCTCCATGAGATATGTACCGAGTACCTTGTTTCATATTGAAAAGTTTGAAATTGATCCTTAAAACTTCCAGTTGTGTGTGTATCCTATGGTTATCTGTATGCATTTTTTTCTATTACTCTAATAAAATATTTATTACATTGAGGGATACTAGGATATTTCAAAGTATTATTGCTTGTTCGTATTCTATATCTGCACACATGGGGATTTACTGCATCTAAACATAATGCTTGCTGCGCCTTCGTGATCTAGCTGCTACCTGCCACTTCTTGGCAAGGCTTCCCTCGCAGCAGCTTTGCTGATAAAAGACTAAAATCCCAATCTATAGACCCAGGCCTGCTTCTGCAGAAAGCAGGGCAGGGGGGAGAAGAGGAGCAAAGCCATAAATACAGCCTGGCCTTGTCCCCGAGGAGTCAGATGCAGACAGGGGAGGGGGCAGGGACCCAAGGCTGGGCTTGACAAAAACCTCCACCCTTCCCCTGGCTTCATTTCCCATCTTTCCAATTAGGCCGTTTCCTCTTCTCTGAAAGGGACAAAAATAATGTAATTATACCAAAGAAGAGTTAGTTCTTTATAAATATTTAGGATATCACTGTTCAGCGTTAAATTAACATGGCCTGTTTTCCCCTGCAAACTGCCACACACTGCAGCTTCCCACAGAGCCTGAGACTTCCTAGCACTAAAACCTTCTCCTTGGGAACACGGGTAAACCAGAACTATCTATTTTAAGCTTTTACAACCTGGCTTAATCAGGAGCTGATCCAGCTGCTGCATTAACAGTTCATAGTCGTCCTAACATGTTTACAAGTGTACAGGCAAGACTGAAGTCATTTTTCTTGATCTGTGGATATACACACACCAAAGAAAAAGGGACCTGTCACAGCTTAAAGAAAATACAATTGTGCGTGTCTCTCCTCTGGAAGCCGGTACCGGAGGCACTGGGAGTGCTGGGGTTTGGGATTTGGAGGTCTGGAGGGTGAGGATTGCTGGCTGGGTTATTTCAGGTGTGGGGATAAAGTTTCTCACCCTGCACCACTAGTCCCCCAAGATTTGCTTTGTCAAGGGGTTTTTATGCCACCTGAATAATGTGGGGAGGTTTCATTCTTTCCTGTCAACTCTTTATACAAGGGCACTTCGTGACTCCTGGGCTCCTGAAGTCTGAATTTCTCAGAGGTAGCTGGTATAAGACTTAAAAATAACTTTTTCTTTGGACAGTTTACTCCATCGGATATTTGGTGAACGTGCAGGATTCTCCATGAATACAAAATGAGTTGAAAACTAATATCACTTTAGCCCTAAGAAATATTGGAGATCTCCATTTTGTACTTAATTTGCTTTTCACCAGTGGAATGCAGATGTGGGCAGTGCCTGTCAGGTTATATATGTTATGTCTTAATAACAGGCAATAAAGCAAGCTGTCCTGCATAAGGGAGTGCATTAATCTGACAGCTTTCTGTCTGAAATAAATAACAATGGAATAGTGTGAAAATAAAATGAGTTTGTAAACAGGCACTCGCTCTCTTAGGAAAAACAACCTCCTCGATTGTTTTATGCTAATGCTTTGAACTCCTGAAAAGCAATAAAAAAGGATATGTTTAGCAGAGCTATAACTGAATGTACCTTACTGTTGTTTTATCAAGCCTGCTTGATAAAAAGAGGCACCGCTTTTCGTTGGGTCTGATGCAGGCTGCAGCGTGCTTGGGGGGAGGGGGGTGCAGTGCAGTGCTGAACTGGAGCTCCAGCTATCATCAGGCTCCCCCTCTTTGAAAAAAAAAAAATATTTTCTGCAGAGACTTTTCACAGTTCGTGGCTGCCTCCCTGGTGTGTGTACAGCTTGGGTCGCGGTGCACAGGACAGCAGGATGTACAGCCTATAAAAAAGGAGGAATATTTCCTATTTCCAAGCTTAACACCTTGGCAAACGGCGGCTGCCTGCGGCCAGCAGGTAATGGGAGCTGTTTCTCAGAGGTGCTGTTAATGTCTCGCCTTCGCCTTGGAAGCCTTTCCCAAGGTCAATGGGGTGGCCACATCCTTAGCATCAGGAGGACTGGTCACTACCCCTCCACCAGCAAGCGCTGCAGGACGAGGACGTGAAGCGAGAGATGCTCCCTTGGCAGCCCTCCCAAAGACCAGCACGTTCCTCACGCTGCCCTTGGTAGAGGACATCCTCTCCAGGACAGACCTCGGGTCCTCCCAGGAACTTCCTCCCGGCAGGGAGCTGCTCTGCCACCACACATTCCTTCTAATGGCCACCAGCCAGCCCAGCAGGTGTGACCTCAGTGGCAGATAACATCTCAACTTTGCCAGAGGAATACAGTTGTCTCTAGGAGGTCCCCTTGGAGTGCATGTGTGTGTGTCTGTGCCTAAGTGCACTTGCCACAAATACAGATAGTTGGCCATCTAAAATAACCCCCAATTTTGAGTTTATTTTCATGTTTACCTCTTGGTGACACTGGCTGCATGTTGCCACTGACTCTGTCCTGCCTCTTGTTAGGTGCATCAAAAATTTCCCTTCCCCAGCAGTTTGGTATTTCAATAAACACACAGCCACCTTTCCTTTCATGGGTCCCCTTCATCAGCTTGAACTGCCGCGCTGCAGCATCTGCGATGGCGCTTCCTGTAAGTCATCCCATGCTCCCCCTTCGCTTTGGTTTTGTACTCTCTGTTTTGAGAGTTCTCAGTTTGTGCCTGAGACTGTTATGATATTAGTTTTGCAAGACCTTCATGTTCATCTTTCCTTTGTTTTTTCCCCTCTCTAAGGGTCAAGAAAACTTGATAAACTCACTTGGTATTAAATTAGTTCTCTTGAGCTCCTTCCTGATCTTTTTGAGGTCAAGACGTACATATCTTTGAAAGTCTCTCTCTTTTTTTTAAATGCACAACTACAGGAGACATGCCAGTAACCCTATGTAGCATTGCTTAGATGCTTGCTTCCCAATGTACCTAAGATAATTTTCTTACCCTTTAAGCACATAATTAGTCCTGTGAGGTCTGGACCATGCCTGCTCTCTGTGCTGTGCTCTCTGTTCCATCTCGACGATTAATTCCCTTTGGGTGGGAGAACATCAAGGCAATGGCAAGTGCTGAAAAAGGAAGAATCAAAAGCATCCCATTACGAGGCAATAGAAAGGCTGAAATTTCAAAATGTTCATTAATTCAGTCCATGATAATTTAAACTCAAAGCAACTCCTTGGACCAGGGGACATCCCAGACCTGTCCATCAGGAAAGAGCGAGTCCGAGCTCCTTGCTGCCCGCTCAGCCTCCAGCCTCCCAAATCCCACACTCCTCACAATGTGGAATGACCCAGCTGCAAGAGGAGAATGCACATGGAGTCACTTCTCCTCCACCATTACCATCCGAGGGTGCAGGATTGGAATCCTCCAGCACCACAAGAGGAGAGTTTGCCCACCCTTGATCAATAATGCGACCTAAAACTCATTAGTAAAAAAGAAGACATAAAAAGGTTTCCTTTGTAGGCAAGCAACTGGCAGCTGTGGTCTGGAGTGGCTCCACACTCTCCCCGAGTGCTTATTGCAGCACCCTCGTTCTCCGGGACGCGGGGGGCCGAGGTGGGCTCCCCACCCTGCTGCAGAGTTACTGTGCACCAAGGCAGCTACTTCAGAGTGCACGGAGGGACTTATTTTTAGGCACTCTGAACAAGTTGCTCTGCAGCCCTGAACAGAAGGGCAGATTGATTTATGGGGTTTTTTTGTCACCTCCAGGGAAGGTGCTGCAAACACTCCCGTGAGATCTGAGCACCTCAAGGCGCTGCCCACGCCCATTAACTGAGAAGGAATATTGACAGGCAGGAAAGGCGTTCAAGGGATTGCTCTCCCCGGTGATTTCACTTTACGGGATCTTTCAGGTTTATGCTGGAACACAAGCAAAGACCTGTTACATCAGCTAAAGACATAAAAAGAAATGAGTCCAAGAAAATAAGGGAAAACCCTCTCTTTTTTTTTTTATGCCCTTTATGATAAAAATAATAAACCATTTTCCCAGTCGAGGACCTGTAACGGAGTCTATCAAAAAGGACGCGTGTTTAACAAAAATTTCCCTCATTAGCAATCCAAGGAGGGACATGGTTAAAGCAGACAAATAATTTAATTTTTGTCACACTTCCTAACATTGCCACCAAACTGAGGCGTTTAAAGTTACACTTGTCACAACACTAATTATCTATTTGAACAGCAGAGCTCTCAGCAGATTGAATGAGTTGTTCTGCAGCGAGAACAGATCATTTCATCAGCTGCATCTGATCGTCATTACTTTTTGGATATAGGATGTAAATTGGCTATAATAACAGAAAATACAGCTTTGGTACCTTTACAGCAGCTTCATATGAGACAGAAGGGGAACTTTTTTGCAGCAGCCAAAAGCTTCGGCTCATGTACTGGAAAACGATGTCTTGGGGGTTCGCGTTGCCTTGGAAACATGAAAAATAAAGCACCATTAATTACCTATTTTCAAGCAACCGGAGTATCTGGTGCCGAGGGCCTGATCCAAGGCTAATGAAACCCTTACCCCAATTTCAGCAGACTTTGACTGATCGATCAGACCTTCTAATCATGGAGAGGACTGAGGCAGAACAGAGCTCAGCCAAGTTTTACTTCTGACGGTGTTTCCAGAAGAGTTACCAGAAGGCTTCAGGCAGACACACAGAGTGGGAGTTTCCAGTGGTTCCTTCACATCCATGCCTTGGCATTCATTTATTTTTTAGAATATATGCCCTCTTTTTACAAATACTAGCAGCTGGCCTGATAAACATCCATGCAAACATGACCCACACAAATCCCACTTATACACACATCTCCGGAGAGGAAATCCTGCCACTTGTCCCAGCCACTGGCACAGAAGCACGAGTTCAGCCAGACCTTCTGCTAGCACTCTTTCTGCTCAAATACAACCAAATAAAGGCTCTACTATTATATCTTCTGTATAATCATTTTTAACTGTTAAACATTTTTTAACCACAGACTGTTGCTGCTTTTCCACCCACTAGCAGTGGTGCTCTATGAAACAGGTGAAGACTAGAATCACCCTTTTCTTGAAGGAGTCTGAAGTTCTCCTAAATTTTTCTTTTGGAGACACTCTCCACACGCACCCCCACCAGCACAGCCCAAAGTGCTCAGCTAAATCTCCAGCCACAAAGACATGAAGGGATAAAAATAATTCCAGTAAAATCTTGTTTTTCTCCAGGATGCTTCTCCTTTATGAACTATGCAAAGTGTCCCTTCTCTTTCATTTACAATGGATATTAATCGTTGTCTATCAACCCAAGCCCATTCTTAGAGTATTTTCTACTCGTTCATATTCACAAGGTTGACCGTCTGGCTAAAGAAATGGGATTAGGTTTGGGATTTGGGCCGGGTTTTAACACAGCACTACTTGACACCACAGAAAGTATTTCCTTAAGTAAGTGCAGAGCACATGGGGGCTGGAGCTTCCCTGGGGTGTAGCAGGGGGCACAGCAAAGCCGTATCGGCGCGTGGCTCCCTGCAATGGTGTGACGGTCACTCTCTTCCCCTCCAGCCACACCAACTCCTTCAGGTCTCCGTGGGCATGACCGAGCTCAGGCCTTGCCTTCACAGCAGCCGCTGCTAAAACAGGAGAGTTGAGCCACAAACCCAAAGCCGACTTCATCACTAAACCCCAGGAGCCTCACTTGTCTAATTCCAGCCATACCTACAGCTTTTCCATCATATGTGCAGGCTCCTATGGAATCACAGAATCGTTCAGGTGGGAAGAGACCTTTAAGATCATTGAGTCCAACCATTAACCCAGCACTGCCAAGCACACCACGAACCATGTCCCTGTAAGGTACTCATACCCACTGGCATTAGCATATATGAAATTCAAGACCCATTTCAGTGCTTGCAGGCAAAACGCATCAGCAGCATTTCAAATTGCCTTCTCCACTTAGGAGGTTAATGAGCATATCACGCTGGAGACTGCGACTCCTCCCGGGTGTCTCACTGCCTCCTCCCCACCTGAGCTGCTTCACCTCTCAGCATACTTCCAAAGAGGCATAATTAGCATTTTCAGAGAAGTAATCCACCAGGAACATCCATTTGTTGAGAAAAGCACCTATAACCAGACTCGAACTGTTCCTTTTCTCTGCTGACACTGCTCACCAACTACAGCTAACAGGGATTGTACTGGCCACTGATGATGGTCCTCGCTGTTGTGTGTGTATAGTGGTTGGAAAGCCACAGCTCCGGCCCTGTGGCCATCCCACATCCCACCCTAGCCCTACACTGCAGACCGGGGATGGGATCTGGAGCTGCTGCCCACAGCACCGGGACAGGGCACAGTCACCTCCCAGGCTGCTGGAAAAACAGCACTTCCATCTTGTAACACTATGCAGACATGGTAAATGCTATTTTTTACTTTTGGTCCCAGCTATTTTAAACAAAAATTTGCTTAAAAAGACCCCGAAAGACAACCTTTTCCTTCAGTTAACCATCCATTTCTAAATGAGCTGTTTATAGCAGTAATTTTCAGTTTTCTTTTCTCTCTCCAATTTTCCTCAGGAATAATGCCACTGGCAATCTCCATGAATCTCTTTTGACTCTTTCTGAAGGTTAAACTGACTACAAGAAAGCTGGATCAAAGAGAAAGGAAAACTTTCTTCTAGAAGCACAGAATTATTTACATAACACAAGATAAGCAAGAACTCCTCATTTCTACCATGTAGATAGGCTTGTAAAAAGCGTATAAAAATAGGCCAGTTTTAGTTCAGGTGGGGAGAGGAGGAGAAGAGATCTTTTATAGCTTGTGTAGGCAACCAGCACAGTTTGTAATGCCTCTCATTGAAAAGATCCAGAGTTTTCAGGGTTTCCCACCTGAAGGAGAAGAATCTCTTGGAGCCATTTGGATGCACAAGAAGAAAAGAGAATGAAGCGTCCCACCGCAGCCTGGGGCTGATGCCTCCAAGCAGAAGCAAAGCAAGGACTGCAAGGAGCTTGGCCAAATAAGGCAAAGGTTCAAATGAAAAAGGTGCCTGTTGATTGGGAAACAACAGCCAGAAACAACCAGATCGGCGCAGGCAGCCCTTGGAAAGCAAGAGAAGAGCTTCATTTCAACCTCCTTTTCTGAGCTGCTCTCTCTGCTCCTCAGCAGTGAGCACTAATTTTGGCAGTGGTCTACCAGTAGGACTGATGAGACAGAATACAAATAGACTAAGGGTTGGTCATGGCAGAGCAATAATAAAAATTAGATAAGAAAGACATTTTTTCACAGCACTTTGATTAAGAATTGTCATCTTTTTGGCCAGCTGTAATAAATACAGAATAATGGGAAGCTCGATACACTTATCGATATTTATTCTAACAGGTTCATCATCTCTCCTCTTTGATGGGCTGGAACCAAAGCCATATATGTTTTGCTATCAAACACCCGCTTCTGCCTGCCCTCAGAGGAGCAGAGCTATCTGTCCTGCAGTTAATTAGCTATCCTCTAAGAAGAAATGAGAAAGGCCGTGCTTTAAATTAGACCCATCTGGTAAAGGCTTTCTTGAAAAGATGACACTTATGCCATGTTTTGGAGCTATCAGAGGCAGAGGTTTCCCAGCAGCAGCCATCTGTCCCAGATAACTGCTGCTGGTCCTCAAGATTATCAATTAGTTGTGATGATTGTTTATAGGAAAAAGGTGACTGAAGGGTCAGGGGCTGACCTCCGAATATGAACGTCATGGTGGACTCTAATAAAAGCCCAGGTACAGAGATGAGGAGTGAGAGGCATCACTTCCCAGCATCTCCCTTTCCTTCCAGGAAATAGCAGGACTCTTGCTCTTCTTTGAGTTCAAGTAAGAACTGAAATGCTGATGCTGCTTGTGGCCCCCTTCCTGCTTAACTGGACGTATGCACTGGAAAGTGTGGGACAGGTTCAGTTCTCTCCCCTGCCCACGGGATTTTATCAAAATATCTCTGATTTTCTTGAATCCTCATGGATCAGAACCCTCCCTTACAGCTTCCTGAACTCCCAGCTGCATGCCTGGGATGAAATCCCAGCTTTTAGAGATGAAGGTACCGTGATTTCTAGACCCAGATAACATGCTAGCTAAGGCTCTGTTCCATACAGCCCATGGCATGGTCCCAGTCACAGCTTCAAGACCAAATTGCTGCAAACCCCACTTCCCAAATCTAAGAGGAGTCTCAGACCACAGCCAGACTTGGATCTGTTTATTTTTTCTCCCCCTAATCTATGTAGTTTCGATTCATCTCCAACGTGCCACGTGTTCTATTCTCTGGTCACAGCACTGAAGTGCTGTCACACGAGTCCTGCCGTTACTAAAGCAGCTTCTGTCTCACTGCTCTTATCGGGGCAGCGCAGGGCTGAGACCAGCTTGTAAGGAGAGAAATTGCTTACATAATTTATGATGTCTCTTGTTGTAAAAATAACCAGACAAGCTTAAAAATATAAGCAGACACCACGAGAAACAATATGCTTAAAAAGTTGAATTATATGGTAGTGGCACAGAATGAGAAACAGTTGAAATTAGAAGAGAATAAAAATGTAAGTTATTAGAGAATTGTCAAACAATTCCTGTGTTTCACTCATCAATAATGCATCATACGCTGCTTTAAAGGCAGAAGACGATGATGTCCAGGTGGCTTAAGGAAGATATTTGAAGTGCCAAATAAACATCATTGCAGCAAGTGGACTCGGCTGCTGACGTCTCACACCTGTAACCTCAGGGAAGGGACCTGCCAGACATGGGCTTTACAGGCATTTTTCATTACTGATAAGAAAAAAAACCCACTTGGAATTCTAGTTCTCTACATGTGTAAAACACCCAAGTTCTTTGAGCGTGACAAGTCGCACACAGGGAAAACAGCCGTGCAAGTGAACGTGCCAATAAGGAGGCCACAAAGATGATCAAGGGGCTGGAGCACCTCTCCTGTGAGGACAGGCTGAGGGAGTTGGGTCTGTTCAGCCCAGGGAAGAGAAGGCTCCACAGAGACATTATAGTGGCCTCCAGTACCTGAAAGGGGCCTACAGGAAAGCTGGGGAGGGACTTCTTATAAGGGCATGTGGTGATAGTAAAAGGGAAATGGTTCTGAACCAGGCAGGGTAGAGTTGGATTAGACATTAGGAAGAAGCTCACTATGAGGATGGTGAAACACGGGAACAGGTTACCCAGAGAAGCTGTGGACGCCTCATCCCTGGAAGTGTTTAAGATGAGTCTGGATGAGGCTCTGAGCAACCTGGTCTAGTGGGAAGTGTCCCTACCCATGACAAGGGGCTTGGAACCAGATGATCTTTAAGGTCCCTTCCAACTCAAGCCATTTTATGATGGAAAGGCGCTGGAATGTTGCTGTTCACAGGAGGAAAATGTTCCTCTGCACGCCCACAGCAGGACAGGACTCCCAGCTCATGACTTCAGCATCTACTTGCTTAAATAGACAAAGACAACTATCAGAAGTATATACACAGAAAACTGAAGGAATGGGGGGCTGGTTTCTAAGCACCAGCATCGGACAAGATGCTGATGGCCAGGTTGTGGTTGGACACCACACATTTGATAAATTAAACTGTAAGTCGTCGGGCTGGGTTGTGTTTTTACTGCATCAGTCAGATTTCAGTCTGTGGGAAACTTCCTCAGAGAGGTCCTTTTCATAGGAACAGCGGGACACGGAGCGGTAACAGCGTGAAACGAGGGATCTTGAAAAGCAGCGCCGTTCTGCAGGAAGCCCTGCATTTGCATGTTAGGCTACATCTATTCCCTGGCTGCTCAGACACATGAAAGCAACCCCAGATTTTTCGTCAGCAGCAGATCTTTCAGCTTCAGCCTGAATTTAAAGGTCACGGGTGTTCAGAGGTTTTCTTGCCCTTAGCTGGAGCAGCGTTACCCGGCTCTCCTTAGGAAGAGAGGCGAGAAAAGCTCCGGCTCAGCCGGGCCAGGACGTCAGGGTCACAATCCCTTCTGTAGCAAACAACATCCAACATCAGCCCCCGTTCCCAGTGATGGTGGCCCTGATACACCACGGTGCTGTATGAGAGACACTGCTGTGATATCGGTGACCTTAACGGAGCTTTTTAGCACTTGTCAGGGCTACGACAGCTGAATCTTTTTAGGCATGTAAATGCGGCGTGAGAGGAAAGCAACAGAATGAAACCCACTGTCCTTTTCACTAAACAGTCCTGAGGGAAGTTTGAGACATTTAAACTCAATTTTAACCTTTCTCACCTTCAGAAATCAGACCTATTTTTGGCTAGGCCAAACTTTTCCTGCACGACGTGGCAATTCTGTCCTTCTGCTTTGTGCCATGTGGCTGGAGGGGCGTGTGGGGCTAACACCCACCATCTCCCTCCCAGCACCATCAGCGTCCTGCCACCAGCACTGGCGAGCCAGGGCTGCAAGGAACAGATGCTTCTTGCTCCTCCTCATCCTCCCATGACTCCCTGACGAACATGATGAAGGTTGTCACCACCACCACCACCAAGCTCCCCAGTATGCAGTTTCCTCCATTTCTTCAGCATTCAGGAGCAGCTGAACTGGGAGATAAAGAATAAAATTATGACCCTTGTCACTGTCTCCCAAATGAGAAACACTGATCTGGCAGCGTATTTGAACATTCAGGAAAGGGGCAGGTCTCCACACTGGATTTACTGACACAAACATTGGTCTCAGCTATTGAACTGCTGCTGATGATGAGGGTTGCAGAAAAATTACATGTATGCAGAATGGGTAAGAGAAGAGGACTTGTTTTTCCCTGCCAAATATATAAAGGATTTGAATGATCATTGGTTTGTTTGGGTTTGTGGTTAGATTGATATGGCTTAAGTCAAAGTATACTGCTGATAGAGATGAGCAATTAAATAGCAATTGAAGCTAAGATCATTGCATTCACCTGAAATGCACTGGGGAGCTGGTAGGGAAGGACCCCTGCAGAGACTGATTTGACCCCAGAAAGGAGTAGATACACTTCCAGGGGGTTATTTCAGTTCTTTTGGACTGGTCACTTACCTTGCACATGCTGCGAGATTCTGCATGGTCTCAAATCACAGGATGTCCTGGGATGGAAGGAACCTCCAAAGGCCACCTAGTCCAACACCCCTGCAGTACACAGGGACATCATCAACTAGAGCAGGCTGCTCAGAGCCTCTTCTCTGGAGGTAGAGCACAACTTCTGAAGCCGCAAGGAAGGGAGCAGAGATGGGGACAGCTCTTGCCTCACACACCCCCCCGTCAGTGACACACACTCCAATGCACAGCAAGGGCAAAACTCCCTCAGACTCTCCAGCACAACTGCAAACAGTAGGACTTAGAAAGACCTGTTTCAAGATGCTCTCCTTCCCCTTCCTCTTCTTCCTCTCACAGCACTGAGAGGCATTTTCTCACACAACTGAAGGAAAGTGCCTAACCGCGGGAGAACATTATTTCAGAGATGAGCACGCCTGGCTCAGAAATCCTAGAGGTCCTCGTTCAGCGCTCCACTGAAGGGTGAGCTCAGGTCTGACAGCAGCTCCTCCCAGGGGCACTGCCAGCGCTATGCAGGGGCAATGGGTAGGCACAGCTGGCGTCACCGAGCGAGCAGACTCGCTTAGCAAGGCACAACATCCACCTGGGGCTTTGGAAGACTTGGGTTCTTGCCTCCTGATTCCCTTGCATGAATGCCCCTGTGCTTTGCTCTGCTGCCTCCGCAAGCGCTGACGGTGCTGAGGCACCGGGTGTGCTGAGACCGCTGCTTATCCTGATGATGAACGTGACAAAATTGCTTGGGGTTTTGGGAGTTTTTAGCTGCTTATTTGTCTCTATCAACATAAGTGCCTTGAAGTAAGATTTCTGTTCCTTTCTGCCTGTAAACCTCCTACCCAAAGGCATCTTCTTCCAATACAGCAGTCCCTGGGGCATCTGTTAGTGGTAATATTTGACACTGAGAAACCTTGGAGGTTTCCTCTGTCACGCAGCAGCAGAAAGCCCTCCCAAGCCCCAAAGCACCTTGAAAAATACCACATCTGTCTTCACAAGTCCTACTGGACATCATCCATCATAGAGCATGGGACCACTGGTGGGATCAGACCACACACTGAGAAGGGAGGGAGAGGAAAAGAGGTTCTCCTTTTCCTTCTCTCCCTTCAACAAATCCACACCAGGCCATCATGCAGCCTTATGGCATCTGATGCTACTTTGCACTTCTTTGCAGTCACCTCTTAGCTTTCAGATGGTCCTTGGGCAGGTCATAAACCTGGGACTCAAATAACTTCCTCAGCACCCTTCTCCTTTTCAGTTATATCCTCTCTGTGTGTGGTGCATTAAGCTACCCAAGCTTTACTGCTATGCTTAGGGCACAGAGCAGAAGTTAGAGATAAAGCAGCAGCATTTCTCTGTGTAAAGTAAAACCATCTTACATATGGGATTGAAATATTTGCAGCCCACAAAGGCCACCTAAAATGGGGTTATATAAAATTGCAGACAGTACCAAAAATTTGAGAATAGAGAAAAAATTCTCTCTGACATACTTATAAAATGGAAATATTACATATTACTTTTAAAAGCATTGTTTTATGAGAAGCGTGGTCATACTGCACTTAAATGTGTAACTATCTCGGGATTTAGTGCATCAGTAGAAAATTTTCATGGTCAAGATAAAACCAAAATTTAAAAAGCTTTGAATCAGAGTTGCTCACCTTTAGCATGCTCAATTGGGGTCTTGCTCAGGCTTTCAGGCACAAACAGCTCCGTGTCTTACACCACGTTAACGGCGCAGTCACGGAGGATTGCCTTCGGAGCGAGGAAAAAGCAGGTGAGTCACTGAAGGGACTCAGTATTTGGGGAAGACTGAGGAGTAACTGTCCATAGGGCTTGACACTGTAGAAACAGCAAACAAAATGGCACCAGGAGTCATTAATCTATTAGAGAAGCTTAAAAAAAAATAAATATCACAAATTGAACCAATGTTCTTACACATTAGTCTGAGACTACTAAAATATCTGCACATCCTTGAAAATCATTGAGTTTTCTACAGCAATTCTGTATCACCAGTTTAAACCACCATGTGGAATGAAACCACCAAAATTTGATAGCTTTTAACAAAGGACCCTCTAAGCCTCAGGCTGAAAGTACCTGTGTACACCCTGCCCTGCCATTTGAAAGGCAGGGATCACCCAAACCTTGGCCAACGTGCACCAGCCTAAGCAAATAAAGTTGTCCCACGTAGGCATTTCCTGAATCATGGAATCATAGAATGGTAGGGGTTGGAAAGGACCTCTGGAGATCATCAAGTCCAACGCTCCTTCCAAAGCAGGATCACCCAGGGCATGTTGCACAGGATTGCATCCAGACAGGTTTTGAAAGTCTCCAGAGAAGGAGACTCCACAGCCTCTCTGGGCAGCCTGTTGCAGGTATTGTCACCCTCACAGTAAAGAAGTTCCTCCTCATGTTGAGGTGGTTCCTCCTCAAGTTTATACCCATTGTTCCTTGTCCTGTTGCTGGGCACTACATAAAAGAGATTGTCTCCTTCCATTTGACATTCCTCAGATATTTATAGACATTCATAAGACCCCCTCTCAGTCTTCTACCCTCAAGACTCAAGTCCCAGTTCCCTCAGTCTTTCTTCATAGGGAAGATGCTCAAGTCCCTTAATCATCCTCCTGGATGAGGATGTATCAGCCCTCGTGAGAGTGGGCTTTGTTCTAGAAACAGGTAAGGAAACCATGGCCATGTCCCTAAGCTGGCTTCTCCCTGGGGTACCACCCTGCACATGAACTTTAAATTCATATGGCACAAAACCTGTGTAACCATCAATGATCTTACTCCGACAGTTCTCACCACAGAGCACTGCGATAGGGGAGCAGCTTGGAAGTGGTTTGCCTGTGAAAATGTAAAGCAAGCACTTGCTATCTTAGGACTGATGTTCTTCTGCACAATGTGTTGACAGTATCTGCTGCTTTTAGTTGAGAGGCTGCAGATGAAGCCTTGGCCCACCACAGAAATATGGGAACTGCTTCTACAGTTTGGGTTTTTTATTATTCTCATTGTAGGCTATTAGGCTGAGGGGCCACATTTGTAATTCATGTGCACAATTCAGTTATTTACATAATGGACGCAAATGCAAAGCACACGAGATATAGAGTAGAAATATCTGTGGTTTCTTATTATGGTAAAAAAAAAAGACTTCAAAACATAGCTTTAAAAATGAAGGCTAACAATATCTCTACGGGCACAGCTTTTAATGGTCTTGAAAACACTCAAAACTAAATCAATGATAAGCAAATGTTGGGAGACACAATATATAACATCCTGGACTAATGTACATGCAAGACAACGGTCTGAATCGGGAACTCTTGCCCTGAAGCCATAATGCCTTTGTATGGTCACAGAGAAGTTGGAAAAGAAGCTATCTGACTCCTGACCCTATACCTGCAATGGGCAACAGAAAGCCCAGCCCACAAAAAGGGCTATTCAGTGACCATCCACATTATCCTTTCTTAAACGTAGGTAAAGCTGGATGAACAAGAGATAAAAAGGAAGGCTGATGTGTACTGTCTTTCATATTTCAGCCTTATCTCTGTCTTCTCATCACGCATGCATTGTTAAATGGATTACTGCATGAGGCTGAAAATTACCAAGCAGGTGTCTAAAAGACAACCATAAGCAGTTCTGCTAAAGTCTAATTAGTGTTCTAATACATAGTGCAGTGCAGTCATCATTATTTCCTCTTCATTAGCTGCTGATATATAATGCATCTTAAAAAAATGTCTAACCTCTTTTCTTTTTTTTTTAATATTAAAAAAACCAAACCAAAACAACTTATTTCTTCCATTACCATAACAAAGACAATAGGAATATGATTAATGCATCCCACCTAAGCTATGTGCATTAAACATTAAAACCCAACGTGCCATCTCAGCCTAATGTGCACTTGCAAATTATGAAATGGGCTTGTCAATAGGAACACTTGCACCAAATGAAATGTTGTTTAGAAAGAACACAGCAGAAAACTAAACCTTTTCTTCCAGCTGTCCATCTGTAACTGCTGATCCTTAATTCTTTAGGAAGAGAGAAACCACCAAGTCCATCAGAATGAATCCCAATTATTCAAGGCATGGTCTGAGCTGGTGGGTAGGGAGTTCTTGTAGTCACTCCCGTGAGAGCAATCTGTGTCAGCTCTGCAGAGTTCTGTATCTGTGTTGGCTCGTGACAGCACGCTCTCTGCCCCAGCAGACAGCCGCAGGGTGGAGAAATTGCTAAAACATCGCTGCTCCTCTCAGCTTCTCAGGTGGACTTTGCAAGTGCACCGAGCTCAGCCCGGTGCCGTGGGACTGCTTGCAGGATCCCGGCCAAGCTAACGCATGGTTGAGCTACAGGCACAGCAACAAAGGCACCCGTAGAGCCTGGGGCTGCAAATGTTCACGTGTGTTCTAGACATATCTGATACCACTCCACATTGGGATAACTTGAGCTGAGGACAAGGTCACCTCCAAGCTTGTGGTCCAAGTTTCCTTACATTTCAGAAGCTCAACAGCTATGAAAGCAGATGAGATTCAAGTGGTCCCTGCCTAGAAATGTTCTGACATCTGCCAAGGAAATTCATCCTGGAAACCTCTGTATTTACCTTGATTATCTGCACCCAGCTATCAAGCTGACCTGGGTAGCTGGGCTGCTCTCTCGGTGGAAGCTCCACTCGTGGCTATAGATGAACCCAGTGGTTTGGTTGCTCACGTCCAGCAGCTGGAGGTACAGTCACTTACTCAGCCTTCCCACCCACGCTATCAGCACATCCCCTAGAGAGATTTCACAATAATTTAGGAGATTGAGCAGCACATCAAGGATCCACTGAAGGACTGACTGCAGAAGACAACTAAGAGATACCGAGGTGTTGCTACAAAAAGACATTCCCTTTCCCAACTCAGAATTCAATTCTCTAGCAAACACCGAAAATTATGTTGAGCTCACCAGAGGGGACAGCAGCTTAGGAAGGTACATTTTTATGCCTCCTTGGCCTTTGACAGCAGCCCTTTAATTACAGCACATGGCAAGTCTTCAGCAACTTGCTAATTATGCCTGATCCCCCAAACTCAACTAAAAGTTTCTCTGCAGTTCTCTTCTCCACCTTCTCCAAAGAAGCAATAACAGATGCTTCACAAAGTGATCCCTTATGAAAAGTAATACCAAGTCCATAATGAGGTTTTACTGCAACAAGAACAGATTTTACTCTTCCTCTAGAGACCTACAGAAATCTGGACAATTTTTAGAAGAATTCAAGCTTTGGGGAGTCAAAAATCCCAAAGGTGACACCAGTCGTGAAGCTGATACAAGCAGCAAAGATACCACAGCCACACTCTGTCCCACTCTGCACCCAGCATCCACGCAGACACAGATTTAGGCTTTGAGCTAAAAGACAGGGGGTGAATTCACACCCTGCTGAAGTCTGGCACCACGGTGGCACTCTGGCCTCATAAAGGATGAGACAACTCCATATCAACACCATCAAGTAGCTGGAAATAGCCCCAGGATTTGCTAGTGAGAGTTCTGTCTGTGGCACAAGGACACGCTTTTGCCACCGAGGAACACAGCAGCTCGTACCACGTCACACAGCTGCGAGCACATGCTAACAGGGAGACCAAATCCCCTGTTCTCATGATGGGGTGAGATGGACTCACCAGCCAGATCTGCCAAGCCAAGCCAGGACCGATTCCCTGCTCCGTATCTCATGTCTCAGCAGAGCTGCATTTCACTGCAACGTTCCGGAGAGTCACGTTTCAAAAGCACCCAACAAACACAAGTGCTGTGACATCCTACGGGTAGGTAAAGGTTAATATGCCTCTGCTTTAAAGTAAAGGAATCAGCAGCAAACAGGTGAAACAATTTAGCAGAGGTTGTTCAATAAATCAGTCACAGAGCCTGGGCTGGAATTCAGAGATCTTCTCTCCTGCCATCGTCTTGATTTAACTTTGCTAGAACCACCTTAATTACTTTGTTTTGTTGTTACAAGCAAAAACTTGAGCATAGGAAATAGCATTATGGCCTGAAAAGAAAACATGATGGGATTTTGTCTCCTTTGCTGAGAATATCCAGGACAAAGAGCAAAAGGTTGAGAGTAGATGGGCTGCTGAGTTTTCTTGGTTTGTTTTTACACCATTTTTTAACTTGTTTTATTATCAGCCAAGAACACACAGAAGTTTCCCAAGGAAAAGGGTAACGGTGTCAAGAAAATTTAACATGTATTTGAGATGAATTCAATGCAGCTCTATTAGCTTTAGGTCAGCTGCTTTTTTTTTTTTTTTTAGACATGTTTACATCTCAGCTTAAAGCAACTACTGAACCACATACAACTGGAGTGGTTTCTATACCTCAAGCACATTAAAGCTGCCAAGAAGCACAGTAGTTTGCTAATGTCTTAACGCACCACAGACATAGCATTTGATTTCATATACTGATGCCTCTGTATACAATGAGCTGAATAAGGATGAGTTCACAATCAGCACTGCTCCTTGCTCTTGTTTTCTGTAGTGAATAAACCTGACTGAAGCCTAAGTGTGGGAAAGCAAACATGCTCCCTGACCTTTGAAGTGACATCTGTCCACAGTAATGAAGCACGAGGCTTTTTTAAAAACATGCC
>JANIJG010001982.1:24887-60730 GCA_024611175.1 Megaceryle torquata | reverse complement strand
CTTCTTACTGACAATTGCAGAGCCCAAAGTGCAAAAAAAAGTAATTTATATTACTAAAAAAACCCTCATAATTTCTAATCTCACAACAAAAAGAAAATATTGGAAAAAAGACAGAACTAGGTCACTTCACAATGGTGCAGTAAAATGTCACAATGTGGTGTATGCTAACTGGTTTAGAATTGAGAAAAAAAGGTTGGTGGTTATTTTTATCACACCTGGTTACATACATAGTTCACAAAACCTGGTTATATTACTGGCATTAATAAAGGCATATAACATTTTGAAATATTTTGTGTAAAATAATGGATTGAGCAGTTCACAGTCATAGGCAAGATATTTCAGTAGATCTCTACATTTTCCCCAAGGTACCAGGAATAATAGTGCAAGTTTTCATTTTTTTTTCATTAAATCTTGCCGTTCTACTGAGAAAGATACTTTTTCCAAATAAAGTTACTTTTTTTAAAATCAGCTTTGTTGTAATTATTGTTAAACAAGAAAAAAAGAGTAAGCCATACCTCTATGTGTGTTGTAGAGTGTGAATAGCACAGTTTTGCAGACCTACCAGAAAATCCCAATGCATTGTGCATTACTTTGGGCACTTTCTGTACTGGGTTTATTAGTCATGACATTCAAACTTTGTTTAACTTGCTGCATTCTAAGTTGTGCACTCACTGAATTAGTTCACTCTGTTATTTATTGTGAAAATTAGCAATAGGTATCTCTTAGAACCAAGTAATACCTGAGACTGAGAAACATACATCTGTGTTTTGAGAGTTACCTACCTGGCAAAAACAGTGTAATGAAGTGAGAAAGGATACAGAGGAACAGGATATAAACAGAAGACTTGGAAAGACACTCTTGGCAACAACAAGAACATGTCCATGCACACCCACAAAAGCCATACCTTCTCTTACACTTCTTAGAAAGGGACAAGGGATTCATCCTTTCTTCCAATTAAAATTTAGCAGTTGGAAGTAAAAGAGCCAATAGAAGCAACATTGTACATTACACATAACACAGGAGAAGAAAACATTTTATATCAGCCATAATGTTCATATGTTTGTGATTCCTAACAGGAACGCTGAAGTAATTCCTGAGCAGTACATCTGATGGAACCTGGAAGTCATTTTTATGTCTCTTGGACCCAAACCCTCTTTTTTATGGAATATGCATGAATGTCTTAAGAACTTCAGCCCTCTGCCATGTTTGACTGAAATTGGCCAGCAGCTTGAAAAGTGATTCAAGAAGGGAAATAGAACTAATTTGTAAGCTTTACTTCTTTGGTCATCAGTAAAAATATTTGCTAGACACTCTGTTCTAGTGGCTGTTTCTCAGGACTCATAAACACACAGAACTCTCAAAGTACCCTTCATGATCATTTTGTTACCTTCCAGAGTTACCAAACATGTAGAAAAAAGTCACAGTATTGGTGAAAGGATGCAGAAAGTAAAAAGGAACTGTATGAAAGTTAGATAGAAGTTTAGGCAAGGTTAAAAATAAATTGAATATTTCTCTATAGCCAGCAGTTTTGGCAGTAGAATTTGGGAACCAGAGATACTGTTTAAGTGTAAGTGACACATGTAAGAGCAACAGGGTAGTGCTTATAACACAAGTCATGCCTGGATTGCAAGCATATAAAGAAATATTCAGAAAAATATAAAAATGATGGTGATAGTAAAATAATGCTGTAGAACACCAACAGGTTTATGGAAGATACCATTAAGGCTGCTGCTAAGGTTCTTCAATATCAGAAATGCTAAGGGGTGTTATAAGTAGCCACCATCTCCAACAGCTTGAGGCCCAGGGATTCCTCCTCCTACCTACAGGACCCCAGTCCAGCGTGCCTGGAGGTCTCTCTCCCAGGCCATGTGATTTGGCTGCTGCTTTCCTGTTTGCATATTAATCAGCTTGTATCGCAGAGGCACACAGACAGAGAACACGGACATAGCCAGGCACACAGACAACAGCACCTATGCACAGGGCTCCTGTAAAACAGGAGCATGAACAGTCAAATCCTCTCCTCCCTTACCTCAGCCAGTAAGGGCTGATGGACACTAGTGAAAGCACACACACAGCACTCTAGCTTCAGAAGCACACACGCATTCATAGATCCCTTGAATCCTGACACACTTGAAGTTACTGAGGTGAATAATAAGGATATTGGTGCAAAATTTTAACACAGATAATGTGCTGGCATTATGACAGGTTATGCCAAAAGGCTTTTACTAATACAAATACACAAGATACTGTTAAGCCATTATCTGAAACAATGTGTATCACTCTAGTCACCTTCACACAGGAAAGATGAGCAGAATGAAGGCTATCATTATATCTGCTGCCTACAAACTGAGGGATTAAAATATGAAGGAAGGAGCTAAAGTTGAGGACAAGGATAAAGTTGGCACAGGAACACATGGGTATGAACTACCCACTAGGAAACTGATGGTGAAATAGAAAGGTGCTGAAATTATCCACTTTGCTGAAAAGGAAATTTGCTTTTTGATAGGCAAAAAAATTACGTCATTTGAAGATGAACAGAATTATGGAATAAAGTTCATGAGACAGTAAGTAGATGAGCAGAGCTAATTCCTTTCTGTATTTCCTGAGATTTTATGTACATATAATAAGCAACTTCCTTTTAATGATATCCATACACAAAACCAGCATTAAATATCACTGTTCCATACTCTATTTCCAAATAGATTCAGTTTATTAACTTCTATTTATAAATATTTATCAGACATATAACATGACTGGTTTGACAGGAACAAAACAGATGGAGCATATCGAGTTGTAAATATAAATAGTAAGACACTGAAATCATTAAATTTAACAGCACTTTGACATTGAATTCAGGCTGAAGTGAGGACAAGGATGAGACTTCAAAGCATGGCAACAGTAGAACTGTATATGTTTCTGTAACAGCTCTCCACTGTTTTAAAAGCCCTATCATAGTCCAGGAAACAGAACAGCATTGCAATGCTTTCAAGGTCTGGGGTTCTTCTGGCAATTGGCCAGATGTTACAATGCTGACAGAGCTACACTCAGTGCTGCCTTCTCAGCTTGATGCACAGTCTGTCCTGCCTGGAAGCCCACCCATATCTAATTTTTGCCAAGATTTTCTGAGAGGAATCACTCCCATCTTTTCATATGGATAGGTATACTGGGATAGAGTAAATTTTCTTCATAGCAGTGGTGTGGTGCTGTGTTACGGATTTATAGCTAAAACACTGTTGGTAACACGGCAACATTTAGCCATAAAATGCTAAATGCTCTGCCATAAAAGCTCAGGGAAAGGAGGAGGAAAGAGGAACACTCATGCTTATGGCATTTGTCTTCCTAAGTCATAACTATGCATGCTGAGGCCCTGCTTGCCAGGAAGTGGCTGGACATTTGCTTGCCCATGGGAAGCAGTAAATAAATTTCCTATTTTACTTTGCTTGTGCATGCAGTTTTCACTTCAAACTGTCACTATCTCAATCTATGATTTTCTTGTCTTCCTCCTACTTTCTCCCCATACCACAGGACAGGGAGTGAGCAAGTGGCTGTGTGGGTGCTTGGCTCTTGGTCAACACCAACCCACCACAGTGGAACATAACTTATATAATTGTTCAAGCTAGACAAATGTGGTTGATGCATGTGTCGGGGAATCCTCTATAAGGTTGAACTACTCTGCTAAATCACATTATAAATGCCCTACTGTACATCAGTAAATTAATTTATTTTAAATATTCTTATGCCAAATGATGTGATTGTTCTTTTCAGCTCTGTGGTCCAGTTCCGTATTCAGATATTTTCTCATAAAAGTAGAAAAGCTTATATTTCTGCTGCAGAAAACAGCAGATACCATTCAAAAGATTACAAAAGGGGCTGCAAAGTGTGACTTGTTACATGGCTGTGCAGGAGACATGGTGAAATAATATTCTACATTTTTGGATATCCCTATTCAAATGGGCCTTTCAAACACCTTTGGTGGGTATGGAATAATTACTGGAGGTGACTTGGAAAATAAACTTATATTAAAGTCATGGCATTGTTCAGACATGAAGGAAAGGTATAATATCAAAGAAGCTTCCAGGATGGAGAGCAGCTCTGCAGCTGCTATGCAGGGAATCCATTCTACGGTGGTTCCCTGGACTACACTGTTTGCAAAAGAGCAAGGAAGGTGGAGCAGAGTGAAGACTCTACAGCCAGGCTCTGTGAATTATTGCAGAAGATGGGAACTTTGTGGTACTATGGAACTGATAAGCTACAAATTTGCCATCTGACCCAACAGTCTGTCATTTTTGACAGTGTTGTCCTTTGTGCAAACTTCACTCATTATAATATCATTATAATACCAAAACACACCTCCATCCCAAAAGCTACCTGCCTCCAAAGTGCAACCATTCCTCACTGAGCTTGCGCCCTGAATTTTCTTCAACTATACTTTTAAAAATAAAGCAAGAGAATTTTATACCATTCACAATAAATGTATGTATGACTAGAATCACTCAAGCTCCACCTTGAAGATAAAAAGTAATATAAAAAAAGTCTTAAGAAAGGGGGAATGTTAGGGAACATACCACTGTGAACAAGTCAGGGAAGATATCATCACAAATTAGTCAGGGAATATACCATTGGACAGATTACCTCTGACTTCTGGGATCAGTCAACAGGCTGAGCCTCTCTTCCCCCACTACCGGGACTCCTCTGGGCAAGATGCGGACTTTCCCAAGTGCTTTCTTGGAAAACTTAGAAAATAGGTCTACAGAGATTGCTAACATAATGTGTTTTGTAACCGAGCTATATTACTTGCAATCTCGATACTTGCACATGCTTTTGCAGACAGCGTATTTATCACTGGCAATCCATAGGAAACTGTAATCCTGTTGCTTTAATAAACTGCAGTGCTCATGTAGCTGGTGGCAAACATTTCTTATTGGGCACCATGTGTGAGAGTGTGACCAGACGGAAGGTGCAGTGTGCTATTGAGTGTATCTGTGTTATCAGACTCATAGTGCCAGATTGGACATCACTCAGAATCTAAGCCTAGCCGCCTCCAGCCCCTCTGATAGCTGAGGACAAGCTGGAACACAAGAGGGTTTATTTTCTGCCTCTTAATGCAACAGTGAGCCACATATAATTTATCATTTTCTTAATTTTATTATTAGGTTACATGAAAATAGCCAGAGGTCATAATAACTGAAGTAGTGGGCCACCTCAGATTCAGTCGGACTGTATGTTCCCCATCCCTGAACTCAACATCTTCCACTGATACTTACAATAGATTTCCAGAGCCATGTGCGTAGCAGGTAGGACAGATAACAACCGTCCCATTTATTGGTCACAGACTCTGAAGCAAAAAGGATGTTGAATAGACTAGCAAATATCACCTTCTTGAGGAAAATGGAAAGCACAGATATGGTTATCTAAGTCTGTGTGTTTTCCAGTGGTTTCTACCAGAATGTGCTACCCTGCTGTTGCTCAAACCTGCCCCAGCTATATATAGAAGTAGGTGCATGCTCACCTCCAGAATATCTATAGTATCCAAACATTCAGAAGTAAGTCTGAGAGGGATATCCCACTGATAGACAGCCCAGCTAATAAGCAAACTATTAGATTCATTGCAAAGGTATTAAAATAAAACTGTGCGGTGTCCGTGGTATACAGGAGGCTTCTGTCTGGCCTTAAAATCTGTTTGTGGCTACATGGCAGAAAGTCAGCAAAACCATGTGTACATTTACTTCGTAAAGTTAAATATCTCCTTAGGAAAAAAAAAAAAAAAAAAGCCTGTAACCATACATCCTATTCACAACGATCTTTACAGACTTTTGATTTTAAGATTCATACTGTCCACATTTTCTGCACTAACCTTACTAAACACATTTTTAATTCCATTAAAATCCTTAGCTTCAAGTTCTGCATAAAATAGCAATATTATTGATTCATCCTTTTTCTCTCCTTGGGGCATGGTTTAATTTCACATCAATTTGTATAATGAAAAAAAGGAATGAATCTGCCAGAAATGGCTGCTAAGAAAAAAAGCTAAAAATCAATTAAAACACCTTATCAGCTACAAAGATATTCATATCCTTTTACTAATGGAGATATATTGCAACATAGAAAATGAGAGCTGATATGATACCTGTTTCCACTAGCAGATTTTGTACTTCAGTTGGTTACAATGATTTTATGCTGATGTATTAGAGTGTAATTTTATCCACTATCAACATTAAATTTGTGGACGATTAAGTAGACAATTAAATCCAATGGAATGAAAATTAAATTATCAAATTAAATAATCAAAAATATTTTTATCCCTTTGTCTTTTGTTATGTATTTATTTTTGTTTCATCAGCATAAACCATTTGTACAGTATGACTTCTACGCACAGCAAGGACAATCAAATATAAAAGCAAGTGCATGCATTTTAGATACTCAAGAGTGGTAGATACTTTTTTTCTCAGAATCAAATTTTGCTCTTGATTAATCATTGAAAGACTTAACATTAAATTCAGAGGTGACAGGAGTTTACCCCATGAAGTATGTATAAAAAGTTATTAATCTTGTAGAACCCTAGAGATGTGGTCTGGAAGAAACTTCTAGCCCAATTTTCCACCTGAAGTAGGACCACTTGTCTAGCCAAGACTTGAAAACTCCCAGGGTTGAAGTTTCTACTGTCTCCCAGGGCAGCTGTTAGACTCCTGACAGATCAGAGTGATGTTGTTTAAAGTGTAACCTTCAAAACCTTTAACTCTGGGAATTTATATGAAGTTAAGAGAATCAGGTGCTTAGCTCTTCTCAAAACCAGATAATTTTTGTCCTCAGACAGTTAAATTCAAATTTTTTCAGTTGCAGTATCACTGTTTCTTCAACAGTTTTACTGTTATGATTGACACATTTTGTGATCATGAAGGTCATGTAAACATTCTGTGTAACGTGGCTCAACTCTAGGACCCACTGTATTGCCAAATACCAACACCAAAATGTAAACTAGTATTTTCTTAGGATCCAAAAAAGAGAATCAAAGTGTTGGCCAATGTGCCTTCACCAGCCTTTGTTACCTAGATGATGGGTAGCTGAAATCTGAAATTATACTCTGTTAGATGGGACCTTGACGGAATTTTATTATTAGGAATGTTTCCATATGGAAAGTTTTTAGCTTAATTCAAAAAGTTATTTTTAATCTCTTATATGTATTCTTCTTATATGTTTTCATCTCTTGATTTATTCTTAAACTGTCATTGCATTTTACTGTTAAAATGTAGTAAGTGGGAAAGTATATGTGATGTTCTGATTGTTGTTTATGTAATACCATGAACATTAATATTTCAGCATAAGAAGTGGTTTTATTAAGTCAATGAGCAAAACCTTTGAGAACTTACTTGCTTTAAAAATATATGTTGAAGCTTTTATTCCCTTCTACTGCAACCTTTATGAACACTAACCCTCTAAACCTTTATTCTTTTATATATAAGCCACTAGTGTATTGAAGTGGAGGTCAATAGTGCACAAAAAGATAAGATTTTACAGTGTCAATTCCAGAATTCTATTGAGTAAAATTATTAAGGATTTTAAAATAAATGGGCAATTTATTTTAGGCTTGGAAGGTAGTTTCAATCTCCTTAAGCAAGAACTTTACTTGGTAATCCATCCTTATAGGTTCCATAAAATGCTGCATTTCATTTAAACGTTTGAAGGTACAGAACATTTGCCTGTGATGTTTTCAAAACCACTTTAAGAGATTTGACATATGGTGGTTTTGAAAATCCCAGCAGAAGGTGCCTACAACTGTTGAATATCTAATCCCAATAGCCGGTCTACCTGACATCCTACAGTAATGAACTATCACTGAATAACAAAAGCTTATGCATGCCTTTTGTTCCTTACTATGCCTTTGTACCTTCCATTCATTCCCTGAGGTGATCTACAAGCCAAACATTGTCCTAATTCTGAAGTGTAGCAGTAGATCATGAATACAAATGTGTTTCAATGTAAGACAAATACAGAGTTTAAAGGTAGATTTCTTTTTTCTTTTTCTTTTTCTTTCTTTCTTTTCAAATTGGTATAGCATCTTAGAGTTTAAAATCAGAAAAAAGCCCAACCTTTTACAAATAAATTTAGTGACCTCTGTATAAAACAGTCCATAGGACTTTCCTGTTTTATCCAAAGGTATCTCAAGGGAAGAAAGTAGCTTTCTGTCAAATGATTGTGGCTTGGTTTTCTTCTTTGTTAAAAAGGAACCAATTTGTTTAAATCTGTCCTGTGGGTAATTCAGAAATATAGCTAGTATAGAATACAGACAGTACTAAATTGGATTTATGGCCCTAAAAACTGGTCTGTGAAGGTGTTCAAGTTAAAGATAAAGGATAGCCTAGAACAAAACAAAAAAAAACACCACCACCAACAAAAAAGGTAAAATTGTTTTTTATGATGAGAGTCTCTTCCTGATTATATCATGGATGTTAACGTGATCCTCCTTCACTTGGGCATTTATAATTAGATAATAAAATCATCATTGGTATCTGTATTCAGGATGTTTGAACTCAATCAGGATTGAAAAATCTATTTTCATCTCTGCATCTCTGAAGTCTGACAGTCAGTTAGAAACTACATGATTATACCTTCTTCTATCATATCTGTGCACAAAGTCGGAATTATTTTGATTATAATCTGAATGCATCTCGTATATCATTGACAAAGCATTTCAAATGAGTTCACTAGGATACTTTTATGGGACAGACCATGACAATCCCTATAAGACCCTATTTTTTTAATAAGACTTCTTGAACTACATCACGTTCTTTGATTTTTCTTTAGGTTTACCATTTTACAAACAAGCCATCCCAAGATAGGGAACAACATATTTACAAAATACTATACATTACTCAACATAAAGCCAAGATTTGAAGTTTTTGGGTTTTTTCAAGCTTTTTGCATAGATTTGCTTTCAAAGCTTCCGTTGATAGCAGGACAGATCTGATCTGTAAGTTATGAAAATGTATTTGGCAATATGACAGCTTGAGACTACTGAAAAGCTAAATCATTTGGTTTAAAATTATATGGAAAGAAGTCATCATGACATAAGTGCCTAAAACATCCTGAAAATATTTAGGGTACACAAGTATGAAAGTATAACTGCCATTTCTGTGTAAATTACATATGTTTCCAAACAGTTAGAAAATGCAAATTAATATAGTGGGGACTAAGCACAGAGCTGAGTTACATGCAAATTTACATGATTAAAACCAGAAGCAAAACAAGTAATATTGATAAGATGTTTCTATCAGAAGCTGTTGATTCAGCAAAGACCAAATGTCTTGGGCAAGTATTCTAAATGTACAAAAACCCTCCATCAATCTTCTGGCAGAGATTTTGCTGATGTATCTGGTAGCAGCTCAGAAACCAGCCTAGCAGATGAAGGAAGAGCTTGGATTTTCTAAGCTTCTTGACACCAAGAAAGTTCACCATGTGAGAGTACTGGTGCCACAGTGGCTCCTTTTTAGTATTTTAGCATTTTAGATTGAACAGAGTAAGTTTTCCTGGTGCTATTCTGTCACCTATTTACCTAGAAGTAAAGATCAGGGATTCAAGTGACAAAATTCTCTTGTGTGTGCTGTCTGAGCCCAAGTTGATGTGAATACTGACTGTTGCCTAAATAAAGATCAAAGGCAGAAAATTATGGGAAAAAGGTGAAAGCAGTAAATATAAATTTTTAAAAATTTATAAAATATTAGAGTCACAATGAAGCAAAGTCTTTGAATGTGAGCACCATTTTGGGATTTTATTTAGTATGTTCAATTTTAGGAATAAGTTTGACTGTTTTCATATAAAAAAAAAATAGCTAGGTATAAAAACACTCTGAAGGTAAATTTATCCTGAAGTGACTTGGTCCTAATTTATTATATTCATCAACAACATAGACAACAGGATCAAGAGCACCCTCAGCAAGTTTGCAGATGACACAAAGCTGAATGGTGTAGTTGACATGATTGAGGGACAGGATGTCATCCAAGAAGAGCCTGGACAAGCTTGAGAAATAGGGCCATGTAGTTCAACAAGGCAAGTGCAAGGTCCTGCACGTGGATCTGGGTAATCCCTGGTATCAATACAGAGTGGGCAATAAGTGGATTGAAAGCAGCCCTGAGAAGGACAAGAAGCCCAACATGACTCAGCACTGTGCACTCACAGCCCAGAAGGCCACCCTATTCTGGGCTACATCGAGGGAGGGTATTCTCCCCATCTAGTCTGCTCTGGGTGAGACTTCACCTTGGGTACTGTGTTCAGCTCTGGATCCCTCAGAACAAAAAACACACAAACCTGTTGGAGCAGGTCCAGAGGAGGGCCACGAAAATGATCAGAGGGCTGGAAAGCCTCTGCTATGAAGAAAGATTGAGAGAGTTGAGGTTGTTCATCCTGGAGACAAAAAGACTCTGGGGAGACCTTATTGGAGCCTTTCAGTACTTAAATGGGGCTTAAAAAAAATATTGAGACAATCTTTCTAGCAGGGCCTGTTGTGACAGGACAAGGGATAAAAGTTTTAAACTAAAAGAGGGTAGATTTAGACTACCCTTAGACTAAAAGGAGGACATTTTTTATGAAGAGGGCAATGAAACACTGGAACAGGTTGCCCAGAGAGGTGGTAAAAGCCCCATCCCTGGAAAAATTCAATGTCAGGTTGGATGGGCCTCTGAGCAACCTAATCTAGTAAAAGATGTTCCTAACCCAGGGGTGTTAGACTAGATGACCTTTAAAGGTACCTTCCAACCCAAACTATTCTATGATTCTGTTTCTATAATAATTTACAGCAAAATGCTTGAGAAACATAACACTACTTTTAATAACATATAAACAAAAGTTATTTGTGTGATACAAGTAAGCTTAATTTATGCTATTCTATGGCTTACAAGCATTTAATCAACTAGTACTTTCACATGTTTTTGTTAAAAAAAAAAAAGTAGAGTACCTAAATATATTCTATTTATATTATGACAAAAGTATTTAATCATAAATGTTCAGGTTTTAAAATAAGGGGTTTAACTTGTTACAGAAGCAAGAGGGCTATGCATAGATACCAACAGGATACCCACACAGCTGATAGACAGACTCAGAAAGTGATAGAAAATGGGGCTTCTGTTGAGTATGAAGATTTTTAAAAATTAACAAATTCAGCTAAGTTGGTACACACTTCCTTACAGTTAGCCAAAATCTCACTAAAATCCCATATTCTGCATGGTACAATCAACACTGCAGAGAAGTAAATCTATCCAGTCAAGATGCTGTATCCTGAAAGTATGCTAACCCACTTTCTTCAGAAAAGAGAAGAACGAGTTGCATTTTAAATGTAGAAATGTACAGTAAACCAATACAGGAAGCAGATATTAAGGAAATAGGAAGCTCATGTTTCCCTCCTCTGGCTGAGGACATTTAAAACCATATCTCCAATGTCCTGGAAAAACACCCAGACTTTCAATCCATAGAGTTTTTTTGGTCCTTTTTAGTGAAACTGTGCCAAAGGCAGGAAAACAAAAGATTCATTAAGCACAGATGAGAACATTTTTCACCTTGAAGAAGAGATCCTCCTGTTCTGGTTTCTGAATTAAAAACAGTTTGTGTAATTTAAAGCAAGCAGCTCTAACCACTACACTATTAAATAAAAAGCATTTGGAGGATTAGATGGCAGGTCAGTGGGGTTTTTTAGAACTTCAGGACTGAATTAATGTGAAGTACAAAGTCTCCCTGTTTGTGTCTTTTGACAAGTGTGCCACCAGCAGATACCACTGAGGATTTGTCATAATACAAATCAATAAAATTACTAACAATTCAGAAGTGGTCCTTATATTTTCTGATGCCACAACAATCTTTTATTATATATGAAGAGACCTACTGAGATAGTTCCTTAGCAGGTATATATTGGAATTATTCTGATGATAATCTGAATGCATCTGGTATATCATTGACAAAGCATTTCAAATGAGTTGACCAGGATGCTTTTATGGGACAGAGCATAGACCAAAAGATAACAATATTTTATTATATATGAAGAGACCTACTGAGCTAGTTCCTTAGCAGGTATATATTAATTTAAATTTGAATTATTGTTGGTCTTATTTAATATTTTCATAATGCATGCAGAGTGTGGTGATGTCACCATTTGCCATCATCTTTAATGGATGTACCTAATTTAGTTATACTTGATAAATATTTGTATATAGACAGAAGAAGTTTATAAATACTGCCTGTTTTCTGCTTTATTAAAATATGGCATAGTTTTGGCATCACTTCCTTCCAATTTTAATTTTAATTAACCAAAGCTTAGGAAGTATTCTGAAAGTGATGAAAGATGAAGTCTTAAGGTTTCTTACTGAATTAAATTAGGGGAGTTCCAATGTCCTTTTCAGTATCCAGATATCACTCCAAGATCAGATGTTCTACAGCAATATAACTTACAGACTCCACTACTTGCAAGTTTCCAAAAGTTTCTCTTGGCTTTGTCTTTCAGTTTCAGAAAGTAAAACGTCTTTCATTAATTTCAAGTCTTTCAAACCTCTTAATTAACCATTATAAATAAATAATTCATTCATGCTTTAAAACAAAAAGGAAAGAAAATAAGAAAAAAACAAACAAACAATAAAACAACCAAAACATACACACTTCCCTCACAAACAGAAAAATCCTAACTAAGCAGCGGTTTTTGGGGTATCTGAAAGAGTGTAAGTTGTAAGTTAGATATTAGAGATAGAAAAAGATTAAATCAAATATGCCCACTTCCAGCCATTGTGGTATTTAAAGTGCCACCATAACTTGAGCACTTTTATTTGATTTAGATCCTTAAATTGCTGTCTTTTGGAGATTTTCTGCTCAGAACAGCGGCTAATCCTCTCCTCTCCCTAATCCCCCCTGAAGTGCCTGCAGCTCCTCTGTATCATATGAGGGATTTGCATGCACTTAGGTTCATGAATTTTATTAAGCTCTCTCCAAACCACAGGGAAAGTTTTGAACACAGCAAACCCAATTCACTATGACCATTCAGCTGCATGAGAACACACCTAAGCTAGCTGATAAGAAAAACAGGAAATGAAGACAACCAGTACAGTATACATTGAAACCAGTATCCACTACTTCCAGATGGATATGCTGACATTTACTTTCTCCCCTCCCTCTTTTCCAATATTTGGTTCTCTGTAAGTATCTAGTTAGTTTGTTACAGCATTCTTCTGAATCTTCCACTCATGTTACCAGAGGAATAAAATAAATTTGAGCATTTATATTCACACATTTTCTCCCTACACTTTGTTAGGAGGATAAAAGTCAGAGCTGAAAGACTCGGGAGAAGATACCTCTTTTCTGGAGTTAGGCATACTTAGAAAATATATAACAAATGCTCTACAAGCAAAAAATATGTAGAATGAAATGCAATCCATGACAGAGTTGGGTGCAGGTAATGTACTTGTTTTTTTACCAATATTTCCATGCTGCAGCAAAATCTCCTTATGAGTCATTCCTAATGGAATATCTATAGTGTATAGTTCAGTGAAGGTTTCAGGTCCAACAAAACTCATAGAACATTTAATAGATAAATAATACTTTAACATTTTCATTCTCTTTATGTAGTGACAGCTACAGAAAGATACAGTTACAGGGGAAAATTACCACTTAGTTTGAGACATCATAGAAGTGTAAGAAGTTTCTTCCATATACTAACATTTTCCATTCCATTTTTAGGGCTGATCATTATAAAACAATATGTATAAGACTTAATAGATATATACACAAAAAAAAATTGAAAAATGAGTTAATAAATATTCTCTAATCAGAATTTAAAATATAATATTACAGTATTACTCATAATATTCTTTAATCTTATTCAAGAAAAATGTTATGTTGCTAATGAGAATTATAAAATATTTGTCGAGAAGCTACATGGTGGTCTAGTTGCTACAAATCAGCCACACACCATTGAATTAGTTAATTCATCCATATGGTGATATGTGTCTGCTGAGGTTCTTGCTCCCTGACAATGGTTTTCTCATATCCAAGGTTCCCAGTTTTTCAAAAATTCACTTTCAGTAAGAGGGGTCCAAAGTATAACACAAGTAGACACCTCACTTGGGTCTGTGGGGTTTTGAAGAGTGTGAGGTTTTTCTAGTTTGGTCTCTGAAAGAATTTATTTATTTTGTCTCATGTCACTGATAAGGTACCAGTGATATATTGGTCAATTGGTATCTGTAGAACATTGCAATCTCTTACAAACAGGCAAAGTTATGAGTTTGGTATAGTGACAGTTGATTGTACATTTTAGCTTGTTAAAGTTTATAGACAGAAAGACCCAGTATCTGTCATTCTATTCTATTCTGAAATGAAAGGCCTAACTCCCATTAATATAAAACATCATCCAGGTCAGCAAGAATCCCAGCCAAAGGTCCAACAAACAGTTCACCCACACAGATGTCAGATGCCTGGCATATATTCATTGATATGTGTGACAAAAACAGAGATTTCTGGTCCTCCTTCTTAAAGTTCAAGGCAGAGGAGACAGCACTGTGCAAACCCCTGGGCCCTCATGTTGCCATGGGACTCTGGGAGAAACACCCTTCTAGTCACTGCAGTCCTACTATTATCTGTTGGCAAGGACACTCACCGCCTAACCTCAGCAACCCGGGCAACCTCCCTCTCACATGATCTAGCTCCCTGTCTGGATGCATCAAAATGCTGGTTGACAGTTACTGGTACAGGAGATATGATGGCCTGGGGAGTGGCTTGTGGACAACTATGTTCTGGAAGGAACATTTTAGATGCCTATCCAGATATATCCTGGCTTCCCCCTCAGCAACTAAACCCAGATAAACTTAATATTCTTCATATCATTTCTGAGGACAAGTATGTGATCTTAACTCGTCAGATTTTGTTGGACTTGGTGCTCCTCCAAAATTTGCCAGCAGTTGATAATTAAACTATCTGGGAAAAAAATGCTTAATGTGGTAGCTACTGAAGAAACTGTCCTATCACCCTGCTACTCAAATTTCACATATTAAAAACCCTGACATGTCTGTAAATCAATGAGCTATTTTTATTTGTTTATATGTTGGTAAACTGGTGAAACTCTGAATATATTTATAAATATTCATATCTTCTCTATTAAGAACAGCAGGTTCAATACAAAGCACACCTGAGCCCACTGAATTTTGTCAGATATTTATGTCATCTCATTATCCATCTTTTCAGACTAATTTACCTCAGTTTCTGTTTCTTAATGAAAAACAGTTATTATTTTGCTGATTTGATTTAGTATCTTACTGAAGTTCATAGTTGTCTATAAGATAAATTCTGCTACATCTCCTCTCTACTCTTTAGTGTATTATTGTCAAAAGGTGTTATGCCACTTCTGCTGTCTGTACAGATGAATATTTTAACAAGCAAAGGACCTGAACTAGGACATCAAGTTTATGCTTCCTTATATTTTAAATACATGGAGGTACAGTGTAAGCTTAGAGCAAGACTATCCAAAATTAAACATAATTTTGTTGTAATCATTACTTAATTTTATGTTATCCTTTCCCTTAGATATTTGTGTAAGAAAAGTCAAAATAATGCATAGTCAGAAAGGTTATTTCTGAGGAATCAGCATATTCTAAGTCCATTTTCAGGAGCATAATTGGTGCACAGGGACAATTTTACCCAAGCAGCCTCCTTACCATGAAGTTGTTCATTCTGAGGAAGATTTAAGCCTGGGAGAATGACTTGAATTGGACAACAGCTTCCCCTCGGCATAGTCCAAACTCTTTCAGGTATTCAGTAAAAAAGGAAAGTGATTAATTACTTCAGCTGCTAAGTGCTGCTGGAAGATCATTTGCACACAAGGCAGAGTGTGTAGTTGCATTCATCCTTGGTCCAGAGGCTCCATGACAATTTGGAGTAAAATCCCCGTCTTGCATGTTCCTTGGGGAAAGTTTAGTGTAGAGTACAGACAGCTTGGAAGTAGGGCCTGCCCACTCCTTCTTAAGATCTATTATTCAGGATTAACTTCTGGTTTATCTTGTTTGGTGATGCATACACACATGATCTCCCCAAACACTGACATGCACACACTTAAGGAGGCACACAGGTTCATGTGGCAGAACTTACTAAAAGACAGTGTTTGAACTGCAGCAGGTCAAACTATAAAGGCTTGTAGGAGAGCAATTTCATTTCCTGATCTGGGTCAACTCACTGCCCAAAGCATTATTTTTATGATTTCCTCAAAAGCTTGGGCTAGCTCCAAGCCCTGTGTCCCGCAAGCTTTGAGGCTTTCCTCTATCTTACCTCAATTTCTTTCTATAGAAAGGGAATCTGCCAGTATCCAGCTACAGTATGTTGTAAGCAGTTCTCAATTCCTCCTTCCATAGAGTTTCTGCAGCTCACAGCTTCCCTGCTTCCTTCTCTGAACTCTATTCCAGCCACCCCAGGTTGCACCCAGAGTGTCATACAGTGTTGCATCAGTCGTCCTGTTCTCTGCTGTAAAACTTTTCTTCTTTTTGACAGTTTGCCCTTGATCTGATTCCTGCCTTCTCAGAGTACAGTGTCACAGCCTGCCAAAGATGGTGTGCCAAGAAAGGGGAATGCATCTGCTTGTAGATCCCGGCCGGGTCAGCAGATAAAGAACTGATTTACTAAATATTATTTTTGGAGACCCTGTCTTTCCTTCATCCAATATTATCAAATAAAATAGTAAAATAATAGCCAAACTGGCTATTTTGCCTCCTGTGCTTGAAATCATAGCACACCTTCTCATCTCTTCTTGGGATGTGTTAAAATCACTCTAACTAAAAAAATCTAAGGCACTTTGGAACTGAACTGATTTTAACTCTAAATGGTTAACAAAATAGAGTTGGATATTTAAGAGCTAAGTTTGGAGAAAGACTCAAAGTTTGGAATGGAAGACTTCACTCAAGCAGACTTCTATTTCCACCAACAGAATTAGACCAGGTCCAAATACTCTAGAAAATGCCACCTTCTTAAATTGTAAAAGACTTGGTGGTTTCTTTTATACGGAGCTTATAACAGTTGAATAATAGGCAGCTGGGGTTTGCGTGGTAATGAGTTAGAATTCATTGCCAGGGGTAGAAAAATGAACACAATAAATTATAAAGCCAAATAAAATTGTCAAGATCCATTTTTGAAAACTCAAAGATTTTTCAAAAGATTTTCTTTCATGATGATTAGATGTGACTAAACAACTGGCAGAAAATGACAGTGCTAATTGTGAGTGTCTGGGCAGCTACACAAATTAATGATAATTTTGTGTTCACTGAATAGGAAAGAAATACAAAGACTGTCCTTACAGGAGAATGAATTTCACCACACAGTACAAAACTGCAGGTTAGGGAACACGTTTCAGGAGTTAGAGGAAAAAACTTCCTTAAGCACCAGTAGAGCAGAACCCCAGAAAACCTTTGCCAAATTTAGGTTTGAGACTCATATTTTTTTCTAGTTTTTATTTTGATCTCTTACTACCTTTTTAAGCACTATATACAGCTATCCTAAAGTGATCACTGTGTGGACAGAATTTTCACATCTCGTCATATTTACAGTTCTGTTTTGAGTGATCCTATTGATTCAGAAAATGCACAAAGCTACTATCAATTTATTTCTCCTGCATCTGTGTTCCTACAACTTCTCAGCAAGGCTGGTAACCCTAATTCTAGACATGTTTAGCCCCAGACATTTCTACAATTAGTTTAGCAGGGAATGTCCAAGAAATTAGTACCTGGGTATCAAAAAATGTTGATTCAAAAGACACATTCCCTGCTTTCCCTACACTGCCTGTATCACAGGATTGGGTTGCTTCTGCTGAAGTGTCTCACATGGCTTTGCATGCAGCAGCATCACAGGATTTAACTTGAACTGACTTCACATTATTTTATAGCACAGAAGTTAATCTGATACAGTACAAAGATTTTTGCCTTTATTATTTTGTAAATTAATGTCTACTGTGTCTTACTCATTTGATACCCAGTATCTGGACTATTGATAGCAATAAGATTAGTGGCATCTCTTGAAATATGGCTTCAGGATAGTGAAGAATCATGTAAAACTTCTTAGGAATTATTTTCCACTCAGCTGTCACAGAGGGCACATAAGCCAGCTTCTAACTAATGAGAGTTTTGGCACATTTCTTCTTGCAAGGTTCAAAATTACCTAACAAATATTTTTTCTCCCATTGTCTGAAACAGTTAATTATTTCTGAACATGTGATAATTATATGGCCTTACTGCATCTCTTCCCATTGTCTATGTGACTGATCCCTCGCCAAACAATTTACAGAGGCAGAAACAAATTGACAGTTGAACTACTTACAGGGAGTAACATTGCTCTGGGTACAATTTTGAGGATGAATTTTGGTGTACATCTACTCTTTAAAAGATTTCTTCCAGTAAGATTTATGATGGTTCTAAGGTGGCCTCCAAGAAAGCAAACACATAGATAGTTGAAATGAGTAGGATATACTATGCATGGAAGTGCAAAGTTATATTAAAAAAAGACCATGGTTATTCTAGAGCTCATAGAGAGATGCATTTGTTAGTTATGGGTGCACATATTTCTTTGTCAGTCAATACTCATATTTAAGAATCATTAAAATAGCCTGTCATGAGTAGGACAGGGACAAGGATCATATGCAAATTCATAAAACATGGATCAAAGTTCTCTTAGTTGTTTCTAGAAACTTAAATAGGTTTCTTATGTTCAGATCCTGGTTGATAGAGTCTCCTTTTCTAGTCAATGGAAACCACCTGAGAAACATTTGGCTCACAGAAGGGACAAATCATCCTCTGGAGATACTTGATTCACTTTTCATTAGAGGTTTCTTATTCTGTTGATTATACAAGAAGTCCAGAGCAATTAGACTCCAAGGAACCTCAATTAAATACCTAAAATTTGCCAGAATAAAATGGCCCCAGGCAAATGGTTCCAAAAACTTCAAATGCACCAGACTCTGCTGTAATTCAGATAACGGACTTTCAAATTAGTCAGAAAATGTGATCAAAGCATCACATTAAGGCACTAGTAAGAGTAATACACTTTGATCATGACTAATGAGGTACAAAAGCAAAAAAAAAAATAGAGAGAACTTCAGTGGAATAAAAAGATAATTAAATATAAGAAATAATCGGCCTCCATACAATCTTATTGACAGAGCAGAGGTTAATATTATTGCATATTTAGGCAGACATTATCATCTCATTCTTTAATGAGTTCTTTTCATAAAAGCTGAGGCTACTTTTCCTGAGAGTAAAAAGATCTAACATAATAATGGTAGGTTATAAATGGATGACTTAAATGTTTTTGGGTTTTTTTCCATACCATTTCAGGACTCAAGTATCAAGTGTAAGAAGCACTGATGAAGCTTTACAGATTCAGCAAAGGACTAGCCCCAACAGAATACTGTGCCCATTGATTTAAGTTTTGTATCTCTTTGTGACAGATTAAATGATGCCCATTTATTGACAGAAACTGAGAAAAGCATGGTATTTCTAGTAAAATAAATAATACTTTTAATTTTTTGCCAGATAACACTGTGCCTCTGGTTTATTGATAAGAAATCTGATACTGGTGCCGTTTGTACTGCAAAGGAGTATAGACATGGTACTGGACATGATGGATGAGACTTCTGTGCTCTGTGTTTTGATGAATTAGAACAATAAATGTATTTTATAATAAAGCTTGATTTAAATTAATAGCTTTTAAATTATCTTTATCACCATTTTCTTTAGCTTTTACTGATCTGAAAATGGCTATGCCCAAAAAACCATGAGTGGCGTTCATGGACAAAGAAATGGTCCCTGGAACATTACTTGTTCAGTGAACCTGAGCAATGTGTTAGTCTGATATAAACACTTAAAACTAATATCTGGAAAATTTAAGACTGTTATGTTGTAAGCTACTTTATGCTGTGATTAAATATTGATATTTTGTACATACATGGGTCTTATGGAATAATTCTTTATGCCAAGGAAATGACAGTTTTCAAGGAGGAAAGAGCTTTGGCTGGGAAATACTTTATTAAGCTGTATTTCTTTGCCATATTTTAAGCAGTAAAAAAAAAAAAGTAACAACAATCCAACCATGAGATAATGGAGGATTTGATAGCTATATGATCCTGCAGGTATCTCTATGGAACCATTAGCGTGCTTCTCAGTATTAAGAATTAAGAGCGCCCCATCACATCTTGCACTTCCCTCTTCTCCTGCATCTCAGAAAGAAAAGGTGATATACTCAGGCTTGTGATGCTTTCTGGCTTTTGTTAGCAAAGAGGTTCTTCAAGCTGGAAGACAATGATATCCCTATATTTCTACTCACTCTCTTTGAAGAGTCTGTATGTACAGTTATTCTCACTTCTAATGAGAGATTAGAAAACTTCAGAAACTTTCTGAAATCTAAGTTAGACTAAGAAGTCTGTCTTCTTTTTGATTTACTTCTTAATATTACCTCTAATCTATATTACAGGAGTTGTATTACCTTCTTTTCATTCTCCAAAGTTGCCTTTAGTTACCCATAGATATTAAGCTGTTCTTATTCTTTCCTATGGTCTCTAGCAGGTTATACAAGTCAAATGTGACTATGTTTTAGACTTTTCAATTATCAAATGGAAAACAAAGAATATTTATTGAAATGCTGGGCTTTTTGGTAAGACAAGAAATAAAACATAAAAATTACCAAATGAATTGACTAAAGCAGGAGCTTGTTCCCATCCCGAATTACCAACGAAGTCCTTGTTTCTTATAAAAATATGTTTTAGAGCAGATTAAAAATAAAAAAGCAAACCAGTTAAAACAAATTAATATTTGTTTATAATGCCAGTCAACATGTCTAATAACCTTTTGTAGCATTTCCATGAGCAACTGTGCTTTTTCAGTATTTCTAAATTATTACATTGCTCTTTGGCCACGGAGTTTATGATTGACAGATGGTGGCTGTGCAGTGTATTTTGGAACAAATGCAGCTGACAGACTGTAGGTGGGTAGTACATAAAGCTGTCCAGTCTCAGTGTTCTGTCCACATATGAAGAGAACAGTGTACAAGGTAATTTTTTTGTTTGTTTGTACTGAATAAAATTAAATACTCCGAGTGTGAGTACAGAATTTTTTTAAAAAGGACCAGTTCTTCAGATTGTGCAAACTACTTTCACTTGGCTGATCAAGCATGGAATTAATAAAAACATGATGATTTAGATCAGCTGGGGATGTCACTACTAGCTCATGTTTCAGGAGTCACTGAAAGATATAAAGAAACTCCCCTGCAATATGTAAAGTTTTAGCATTTTGTCTTTGCCATACAGAATGAAAAAAACTTGGGTATGTTCTATTGGTTTTATAGATCAGCTAGCAAAATCAAACCTCAGTCTCTGACTAGACCCTGTGAGGTGCCTTCATAATATGAATAAATAATCTGTATTTTATTGCAAGAGCACCAGAAGGCCATCAGAAAGGTAAAAATGTTCTGTACAGCACTTAAAGCTTTTTTGGAAAGAAAAACATGGACATGGTGTCCTGGTTTGAGCTAGAACAGAAGTAATTTTGTTCAGCGACTTTACTTTTCAGCTCAGTCTCTCCTAAGTAATTGCACTTTCTGAAGTTAACAGCATATTTTTGCAGACAGTGTCTGCTTCTAGCAGTGATAACACTCAATGTTTACAGTTGCTACTAAGGATTGGTGTACAGAAAGACTCTTGCTTATACTGGCTTCTATAGAGAAAAAGGCCACAGCTGGTTCTTGTGTACCCTGTTGGGGGTGCAGAAAGTAAAAGGCCGTACCTGCAAGGAGAAGTGGACAGGACAAGTGACCCTAAACTGACCAGCAAGGGATTCCATCCCATATACAGCATATTCAGTACAAAGCTGAGGGATCACAAGGGTCGATTTCCTTCAATGGCCAGTGTCTAAGGAGGACTCTGTCTGTTCTGCCTTCAATTCCAATCCTTCAATCCTGATCCACGTGTACCTGAATCCAGCTCCTGACTGTTGCCGAGTCCATTCTGGGACTTCCCCAATGCCTGCTCCACAGCATCAGTGTTGATGGTGATGTAATTGCCATCAGGGGGGTTGCATTCAATACTGGTTTAGTATATATTTCATTTTATTATTATTGTTTTCATTAAAGCTGTTCTAGATTTCTTTTCTAATCCTTAAGTCTCTCTCCCTTACTCACTTTATCTTCCTATTTGGGAAGGGAGAGGTGTTAACAGAGAGTGTCTGTTATATGTCTAGTGGCCAGCCCAGCCTCTAAGCCCTGACATGTGGAAAGGAGGAGTTTGGGCATAATAGATACAAAAATCCAATTGCTAAAATCTTAGTTATGTAAACTTCAAATGAAGTGATTATAATCACTGCACATCAGAACCTACAGTTAGCATTGTATGTGCTACATACAATAGTAATTGTAGATAGACCTGTTAGTAGTAGATAGACCTGTTTAATGAAGCTATGGGACAAAACTTTTCTCCTGCAACAAAAGAAGAGTTAAAAATGGCTCTGATTATTTTATTGCTTAGGGCACCCAAAGGGTACCCCTCACAGAAATCACTTTTTAGCACTCTTCGGTTCTTTGAAAGGTTAAATATATATCTTACAAGATTTAAAAAATTTTGTGTCATGCTTAGTTCCAGGATGAGGACATTTAATCTTATTAAGGGAATTGCATTAAAAAGAAAATTATTTGCCTAGAATACACAGCTTTCAGACTTCAGCAAGACTTTCCTCTTTTCATGCTCCTGTTCAGTGGGGAGAAAAAAAAAAGTTGCTAAGGAAATACTGACAGAGCAACATGAAGAAAGTTGTGTTGCCTCTAGCACTCATGAAAATAATTAGAATGAGGTGGTTTTCTGTCTGCCTGCACAGGGCACAAACTTTTTGAAATATTGACACTGTTGCTTGGGGAAACTTAAACTTAATAGCTTGAACCAGAGACACTCAAACTAATTTACTATTTCTCTGTAAGAGCTGCAAAGGGAGGTCTGTTACAAAACTCTATTTTATAATCACATTATATTTTACCTAATTAATACTTAAGTAGAAACTCAGGGGCAGTTTCATTTATAATTAGTCGTGTATTTGCTTCTTGAGTTAAGGATTTCTCTAGGATTCAGGTATTCGAGCTAATTAAGGCATTCTCTGTACAAGAAAGTTGTCTTATAAGAAGTGACATAAGAGGATGAGATCAAGATTAAATCAGTTTTTAAACAGCTTACATTAAATTGGATCTATCTTTCTCTCTTTCTCTCTCTCTCTCTCTTTCCTTTCCTTATCAAATACACAAGCCAATGTCCTTAACACTCAGTTCACATAAGCATTGATGTTACTGAGAACAATATTTTTCCAAAACAAAAATGTTGTTGATCTTTTTTTTTTTTTTAAGAATACACTGGGGAACAAAAAAGTCGATGAATGCTTTTCCAGATGACCTTAAGCAAAGTGGGAAAATAAAGCTCTGGTCCCAAGAATAGTTGGACTTGTAAAATATACATGTCTTCTTCCCCAACATAAGCACAAGAACCGCACTAACATACTAACCTGGATTTTTATCCCAAAGTACACATGATAATTATAGATATCCCTGGCTAGATCTCATCTCACTATCAGTAGTGATGTGTACTCTCTGAGCTTAGTGGCTGCTTTCAGCTACTGTCATTCTACCAGTAGTTAGTTTACAATAGATTACTGGAGTACTACACACAATATCTGGATAAGGAATAGAATTTCCTAATGGCTATCAGAAAGAACTAATAAGAATAAATTACAATATTTTGACAATTAGGCAGAATTTAAAAAAAAAAAGTGAGACTTTAGTAATTAAATATACAGTCAAGAAAGAATTGGGTTTTTTCTTATGAAAACCATAGTTCTGTTTTGTTGCATTCTATTCCACTTAACAAATGGTTATAAACAGGTTAAAATGAATCCATCTTTCAGAATATGCTGTTTATGCTTTGGGGGGATTGTGAATTATGTGTACATAAGGCATGCAAACATAGGAAAGGTCACTCAAAGCTAAACTAAAATTTATGTTAGCAATATGGTGCTTTAAATCTTAGGTTAGCTTGAAAGAAAATGGTATATTCAGTTCTGCTTCTGAGCAGGAGCCAAAACCAAAATATTTTTTCACATATCCCAGTGGAAGGCTTCATTTTAATCAAAGATGAGTAAACTTGTAGAGAAAACAGGGACAGAATTTAAAAGGATTCTAATTTATACAAATTTGATTCCTTCCGTACAAACATCATAAATGTGCTTATTCTCTGATAAATCTCATCCTAATCTAATTATAGTCTACCTGTCTGTAACAGGGCTGTCTGCCTCATGAGGTCCAAAAGCTCTAGGTTAATCAGCCCTGTTCTTCTCTCCCATTTAACCAGTGCATAATGTCATTTGCTCCTATAAGAAACCAGGTGAAATAAGGCCTGGCAGACTATGATTTGAAGATGGAACTGAGACAGTGGTGAATGCAGTGATCAAATTGGGTGTAAATTTCTGAAGATGATTTTGGTCTTAACATTTTACAATGGGTTTGGATTTTTGGATGCTGAGGGGTCAGGAAAGGGTGGAAACTATGAAGAGAAACTTTGTTAAGATGTGTTTAAGAAACGGAAGTAAAAGTACTGTTTGGAACCTGCAAGGAGGAAATGGCTATGAAAGGGAATGTGGTCACCAAGATACCACATAAGAAAATGCAGGAGATTGATAAGAATAATGGCCAAGCAGGAATTTGCAGAATGCAGAAATCATGGCAACAGCTGCAACTTCAGTGTCTCCCATGTTAGGAAAGTGTTAAAAGCTGATGGCAGAAGGGCAAATGGCAAGAGAAACATATCTTTTCTATCACTTAGTGCAGGGTTGGAAGCTCATCCAGGAAGATGTCTGAGCACTTCTAAATCTGCATGTAGAAAAAATGAAGCCAGGATAGAAGAGAAGGGAAACAAATTTTCCTTTCATTTAAGAAGTTAATTTTGAAAGCAGACTATTGTGCAGTGTGATAGAAAATGCTTGACAGCAAAGGAGGAAATGTAAAAAATGTAAGTCAGGAATTGGCAGGAAAATGGGCTCTGAATTTTTATGGGTGCCAGCTCATTTAAGTACAGAAAGAACTTGAGAGGTGTGTTTTATAACTAACAGGCACAAGGTGGAATTAGCTACTTGTAGGTGAGAATGGAAGGCAGACCCAAAAATAAGAATCTAGACGGAACTGGTCTTACTGTGCCATGTGGGTACATTGATAGGTGACAGTTATTAAACTCTGGCTTTGGTTAGCTGATGTGTGAGGTGAACTCAGAGACAGAGGTCAAATAAGGGAGCTGCTGAGGGGACTGAAAAACATCTGGCAAGGGAAGAAGAAATGTGCTTTGTATTACAGAACTTGGCCTGGTTTTGAAAAAAAATTTAAGAGGGATGTGTATAACAGCTAGATTCATGATGTCTCTAGACTAGCTGTTCAGTTAGTTGTTCTACTTCACTATTGTGGTGAACTTGAGAGAGAGGAAAACAGGCAATAAATGGCTTGTGGGTGGTTGGAGGAGGATGATGAAAAATCACTAGACACATTTTGCATACAGTCTCTCTGCAACTCATCATATGCTGTGATATTCTGAGGTATACTACTGCCGTATGGTGTTCTGAGAGACATGACTGCCCTAAACAATGGAAAAAAAAAAAAAAGAAAACCAGCTCCATTTGAAGTTGTTTGTAGTGAACAATGTCTCAGTATGCATCTTTAGAACCTGGAGCACAATCAAACAGCAGTTAGCAATAGCTACAATATTTACCATGATGAAGATTAATGTCAACATTTTATCTTTTTCCTCTGATAATTTATTCCAGATAAAAACTTGTGATTCATTTCTCCTCTAGTAGAGATAGATCAAGGCTATCATGTAATTGTCTGAGTTCATCAAGTTCACCAGTTACATAAAACAAATTGGCAGCATTTCTTTCCCTTTCTGTCAAATACAAAATGTCCAAGAAATATGGCTGAAAACAATTACATCAATGGCAAAATACGTTTTACAGTTCTTTAGTTGTTCTAATTTGGAATGTAATTCTACATTTTTTTAAAAGTGCTGAAGTCTTAAAATATTAAATAATCCTTGGCAAATATCTCTTGACTTTTGACATAACCACTCGCCATGACCCCAACGTTTGAAAGAACCTTTATGATGCAGCAGCAAAATATTGTGATTGATCCTTTCTTTTGGAGATGTACTGAATAGAAACATAAGCCTAGAGAACAAGCGGGACACAGCTTGTTTTTGTATTGAGCTTAAAACTAAAATTACCATGGCAATTCAGGATATGATGTAGATAGATATGTGTGACTTGCTACCTTTACAGATATGTGAGCTAAGTTAGTTCTTGAGATGTCTCTGTGGAAATCATGAATGTATCTGTCTCTGAATTGGTGCTGTGCAAATATTAAGTATTTACAGTAACAACTTATTTTGTCTCCAAATAGGATGCTGTTAGGAAGAGAAAAATACTGAGTGGGGCACTGAGTGAGAAGGCTTTCCTGAAATTTGGTAAAGGGGAGAAAAGCCAGGGCTTTGCTGTCACATGCATAGATAATGAGAGAGTAGGAAAACCACAGGTGAGACAAGCTACCTGCAAAAGGAAGTGTGAGTAGAAATCAGAAGGAAGAGGTTGGAAGTACTTACTTCCAAGTGTGGGAAGGGACCCACAGTTTGCAGAACAGTAAACTACAATGTTGTAACTGTACCTGGTGGTAAGGAGACTATGTCTGGTCAGGAGGACTCAGGTGTTTTCTTCCTTAATGGAAAGACAATCTCTTTGGACAGTTATGCAAAGAAAGCCAACAATCACACTTGGTTTTAAAATGTGTTTCTAAAAATGTATGTTTGGGAAGAGCTTAAGAGATATTAACAGGTGGGCTGAACCATTTGTGCGATTTGTTAATAACATGCTTCTAATTCAAACAAGGAGGTTGGAGCATATGAGTAAATAATTAAAATTCACTTTTATGCTAGAGAAAAAAAAAAAGAGATAAAAAAACTGTATTTAAAATTAATGGCTTTTCGGAGCCAGATCTATAGCAGAGACCAAGTGGCAGTTACACAGCTAGACAGTAAAGGAAAGAGCTAGCATTTCACTGAAATATAGAGGATGATCATTGGCATTTGAGGAGTAGTAATTATCCTGAGTTCTGCTGGATAAAGTAGCTGTGGAATAAACCTCTGCTAATAAGTTGAAATTACCCTTTTTACTTGAATACTTTCCTTTTATCCAACTCTATGCCTTGTTTAGAAGTCTCCCCTTCCTTCTTATACCCCTATATATCTAATATTTGATTTGTAGTGCTGTACCTCAGAGTCATCATTGCTGCGAGTGAAAAAAAAGGCTGGCTTTTGGAATAAGGTCATTTATTTCTTTTGACCAACTGACTTGTGCGAGCTCCATGCTCAGTTTTGCTCTTTGAATTCCAGGCCACATTTAGAGGTGAGCTGTTCTGTAACTGCCAATCTACAGACTCAGCCTGGGATATGGCAATCACACTGTGACTTTTTTTTCCCCTTCCCTTCTTTCTTATCAGCTAGTACAAAGAATTGGCAAGACAAACTGATTTTATTAATCTCTATGCCTGAGGATAACTTGAAAATTGTATCTGAAAAGTATTTCAACAAAATTGATCATTACAAGGGACTTCATCCTTAACTTGCACTCTCTTGACTATAACAGCTTCAATGGGAAAAATGGTTGTTTAAAAACAACAAAGAAAAAAACTGACTATACAAAGGAAGAGGTTTGATGACAAAAGTACTACTTTAGAAAGTTCCACTCAAAATGCCGTTGGATACTAAGGGACGCAAGGAAGATTCTATACAACAGAAGGATTTGACACTTTAAATTGAATATCCACTAGACAACTTCTAAAGACTAAATGACAGACATTTTTTAGAATGAACTAATGCTTGTGTATTAACCAGCATCGTATTAGAATATTTTCTAACAAGTAGCTGTGCTGTTGAGATAATAGCTGGCATGGGAATTAGTAACATTTTAATCTCAACTTACTAACACATGAAATAAGCATTTAACAGAAGTTCATCTGGTTAATGGCTCCTTGTATAACATGTGAATGAATGTACCTAAGGGATAATGAAATCCAGGAAACTCCCTAAATACTCAACAGTGAGGGAAAACCATGTCCGTTTTTCAAGAGAACCTGTTTTGATGTTGTTTAGTAATGTTAGGAAAGGTTCTATCATGGGGACTGAACAGCTTGAGTATGCAACTCCTGCTTCTGGTCCTGCCAATTAACTGAAGTTCACCACAGTCTCTGAAAAAGACATTTTCAGAGGTGAGGGATCCCTGTCCCTTAAATCTTTACAACTGAATTTCCCCATTGGATCCAATAGGCAAATGGTAAGGATGATGATGATCATTAGAACAAGCAACTATGCAAATCATTACTAGTGCAACTTTACTACCTGTTTATCCAACTGAGTACAAGCAATGGTTGTGACAGTAAGTGTCACTCACTGCTATTAAATTAATATGCCCTATGTGGTATTTTTATAGTTCCTGAATGTATCCAGGTGTTGACACCTCCACTTCTCTCAACAGCTTTTGCAAAGTATTAATTCAATAAGAAGTACTGAAAAGGAATTGATGCTTTTGACAGTTATGTTACTGATCAAATGTTAACTGAAGTCTCTGGAAAGATTTCATTAACTTGATGATGATTTGAACCAGCCCTGACAGTATCCATGCTATCCTTTCACACATAACTGACTTCTCAAACCATGAGTCAAACAAAGTATTTGAACTGCAAGTAGATGACCTTTCCTTAGATTTCCTTAACTCAGGTTGTGGATTAAGTATAAAATCTGAGTTCTAAACTTGACACAGATGCATGACCCTAGACAATACACAGGCTAATTACTTCTGACAATTATCCCAAGTGCCTTGTACAGTGATCAAACAGGAATACTGTGCTAGTACTGTAAATCGACCAAAGGCCTCCTGAGTCTGAGTCTTATCTGCTAGAATTTTTCTGTTGATGCAGGGAATTTTCTGCCCTTGAACATATAACTGATGGCTTTATGACATTTTTTTGCTTAATCAAAACCCATCTGTCATTGGAGTTTTTAATCATAAAGGTCAAAAGCTTTTCATATGCCTTCTATCATCACTGCAGGCTCTAACAATGAATATATTATTGAATGCGGTAGCTTACAGAATGAAATATGCACCAGAAATAATATTTCATTTAATTTTTTGTATATTTCTGAATAAAACAACAAATTGCAGATCCATTACAGAAGAAGTGCAAAGGAGCCCTAAACATAAAAGCTCCTGGAGAAAGACAAATTAGACAGAGAGAAAGAGGAGAGAGACAAATGCCCTGAAAAGATATTTTGGCTCCATTATTAAAATGTTTTCAAGTTATCACAGGATGTACTGTAGATGCTTTTTTTAGACCTCAACAGCCAAAGTGGATGGCAAGTACTTGAAATATTTCAAATTAGATATGAGGCACTGCTGTCCTTTCATTGTGATGTTTGAATGTGTTAACATGAGGTCTAAATTACAGTCTCTGTTTACAGATGGCTACATTTGACAGATAATACCAGTTTATAAATCTCAAAGTGTAGTAACTTAATTTATCAATATCTCTCTTTGCTCCTTACTCTGTTTCATCTTACTTTCCTTCTGTATTTATATCATCTTATGCAGCTGTACTGGTTTGGTATGTGTGAAAACAAGAAGGTAACCTGCTTTTTGGAAAATATGCTGAAGATGGGATATAGTAAATCACATACCTGAAACTTATGTTCCGTTGTTTTGTGCATCAATGTGTTTGGTTTTTAAGCCAGTAAATCACAGTACAAACTTTCATACAGTGATTCAAATTTTGAAGTAGACTTGAAGGACAGTAAGCTAATAGTTTGTGTGTTGACGTGCAAGTTCTGTAACATATCAGGAACAATGAAGACTCATACCTCTTAGTTGTGTACTTCCACATTAGAGTTGGGGGTTTGGCTACCTTGACTTAGTGGGAGATGTTTCTCTTCTCTGTGCACCTGTACAGCCTCACTTCACACAGCAAGCCAACTAGCTGTATTACCCAGAGTTTCAGAAAAGCTTAATTAGCTTTGGGAACATTGAGAAATGCTTCCCCATACCACCCACTCTGGTTCTGCTCACTGCTGCAGGTTTCCCTTCATGTGCTAACATTTTAGTTATTCAGAGCAGTGTCTGTTCACTGTTTAAGAGGAGAGGACAGCTGCACTGCACCCCCATTTTCAACTGATTCACCAAGAAATGAAAGACACAGAAATTAATGTGGTACTCTAAAGACAGCAGGTGTTTACCAATAGGATGGGAAATGCTGGATGACTAGAATCAGGGCTACTTTGGGTATTGGAGCTGCAAAATGGAATTTGGGTGAGAAAGCACAGATTGGAAGAGGCACCAGCTTGCCTTGGAAACGTCTCCAGTGTTAGCTGCAGTGTCTCTGCTAAAAGACTTTTCAATGAAGAGCAGCATGTATAGCCTCCTCACATGTAATAACTTGACAGATGGCAAATCAAAGACCTGTATGATAGGGCAGATGGAGTTTTAGGGAGGAAAGGAGGGTCTCACAGCACAAGAGATGTGGGAATATGCTGGGAGAAATAAGGTAAACAGGCAGTGTCCTTACCGTTAATGGAAATCCACATTTCAAAGTGCAGTGGAATAGACAATTTGGTATAATCAACAAAGTTTATGTGCTGGGAGATGTGATTTTCTTGCAGGCATGAATGGGAAGCTACTTTGGCAGATCTGTTTGGTTACTGAGAACTATTCAAGTCTCTTTGTGACAACTGTGTGCTCTGGCTTGTGTTTCCAAACAGTGCTTTTACCTCTTTTGACTCTTTATGTACTCTGTTACCATAGATGTCTAATTGAAAGGGGGGAGAGATGTAAAAGTTTGCTGGGGTGTTATGTGCTTTTGATCAAGCACAGCATAACTTGCTTCTTTGGCAAGGGGTTCTTCTGCAGAATTGCAGATAAATACCAGATGGGTACTTACTTTTTTGGCTCACATTTTTTGTTTTGAAATGTGTTGAAACATTTTTCTGAGAAGGACATGGTGCAATCCAGAATTTCTGTCAGCCTTGCCTCATTGATTTGACTGGATATGTGCCTAGTTCAACATACTTCAGTTAGCTGTAGGCTTACCCAGCACAATTTGTGGGTTTAACACTTTTTCTTTTTTTTTTTTTTGAGAACATAAATAAGGAATAAAATTCACCCTTTTAATTATCCTGGAAGGGTAATGAAAGTTAAGTAAATTCTCTGTTGCATAAACTGGTGGATGGAGTGCTGCTTCTTGCTCTTGATGCTATTATTTTTTGAAGGGTAATAAATATGTAAATATGGAAAATTGATAGATGAGACTACTGTCTGAGTCTGAAAACATCCTTTGGGACTGTGGATACATGAGTTAGCTTCCTGCTACTTCATTGCTAGCAGAAATTGTATGAACCATTCCTATTGTGGCTTGTCATGGAAAGTTTGATTTGGTATATAGTATTCTTCCTATATAATATGACAGATAATTTATGCATCCTTCTGTCTATACAAGTCTGAAATTAATACATACAAAAACCACAGGTAAGGGCATTCAAATCAAGTGATTGTGTTTCTGAGGGACAGTGTATTTCTGGCAAACAATGATCCAGAAGGGATGACTTCTGAGGTAATGAAACTCCCATGAGAATAGACAATTGAAATGCAAAGTCCTTATCAGTGGACCTTTCTCAAAGGTGTAGTAACCAGCTCTTCTCTGGAGTACCTCTGCTGACCTTCCCAACACTGGGCGTGGTAAGGGTATTCTTTGGCTAGGCTTATTGACATTTCTTTAAAAAACAAGTCAATTAAATGCACTGCCAAGAATATACATCTGTTGTTTGCTGTTTATTTTACAGTCCATCCTGATCGCCCAGGTTTTGTTTGTTCACTGATCTATTGGCCTTCTTCACCTGTTTGCAAATCACTTGCACTGTTTTCTGGATGTGGAGGAGAGAAACGGGGAGAGATTTTAAAGAAAAGTGGGAAAACAGGTGTAGGAGTATGAAATTTTCCATGTTGCCTTTGAACCATTTTCAGTTCATTTAAGCTTTCTTGGTATGTTTTGGTCTCTAGCACTGTTTTGTTTTGGTTTTCTGTGCTAAAACTGCTTGGCAATTTAAAAGAAAAGAAGAAAAAAATAGTACTTTGAGAAAGGCCCACAGATAAGGACTTTGCGTTACAATCATCCATTCTTATGTGAATTTCATTATATTAAAAAAAGACCTTTCCTCCATTGTAGCATTTCTAGAAACACTTTAGAAACTGGCTGAAAGTAACAAACTGCTCCTTTTGATGAGCTATTGCTCTTTTAAGTAAATCAGTCTTAATTAAAGTAGTTTACAGTCACTGTGCCACGTGTCTTTCCCTTAGGCTAGTCTTTGTCAATAGAACTTATGAAAATTAAGCATATTGAAGGAATTATTGTGGTCTCTACAGCAACAACAGTTTTCTCTGTTCACAAAATCATTCCCTGAGAGCTTGCAACAAAAACAGACAAGCAACAACAGGCAACTGCTATACAGTTGAGCAAAAGATGATTTTAGGATTTATTTGCATGAACCTCAGCTTTGCCACTTGTGACTTACAGGGTTGGGAGCTGGGTACTCAGCAAGAATCAGCTTCAGCTGGAATGTGTTTGTCTCTTTCCCTTTCTCACCACCTTTCACATTTTCGGCTTTCAAACTCGGAACAGGGCACCTAATATAACTTCACTTAAATTTTCAGAGGTCCCATGTTCCTGAGCTGGAATTCTGGGAGCAGTAGTCCTTCCAGGGTTTTGATCCTGGCTTCTCTATGGGAAGCCAATATCAGATATAACTTCCTATAACTTCCTCAAATACAGATACCAATATTGCAAATAGTTTACCAACTGTACCTATTATGCATTAATACATAAATATTTGAGTGTAATACCATCAAGAGTTATCAGTTCCTTATGTCTTGTGCATCTTTCTTTTAGGAAGTTACATCTTTTGTCTTTGTTTCACTGAATGTCTATGTTATATATGTAGTTTAAACCTGTTATTTTCAAATCATTGTTATTAGTAATTCAATGTGTTTCTAATATACCAGCACTGTAAATCTTCTTTTGTCCAAAAATTTTTTAAGAAATAGTAGTTTTGCATAAGTTTGACATATTCTGACCTCCTTAAGATAAAATTATTAGTATTAAAATACTGAGCTTAAGGCAAATGCCAGCATCACAGCAAGTGAAATTGGCTTCTTTTTTGTTCGGGTTTGGTATGTTTTGGGGTTTTTTTGGTAGGGATTTTTTTGTGGGTTTTTGTTTTCCTTTTGTTTCTGCTACTTAATACAAAATAGAATTGCTGCCCTTATAAGACTGACAAATCCTATTGCAAAACTTGCTTAAATAATTTTAACATCATATATCCTTTTATCTACCCAGTTCTCTTCTGGAAGTAGCAAGCTGGGAAAACAATAGGAAATAACTAGCGGCAAAAGTTGTTTCTCTACCCTTACTGGCTCAAATCAATTAATTTTCCTAGATGACAGTCTCTATTAACAAATTTTTTTTCTCATGTGCAATATATGTGCTGAGCTAATTGCCTTCTAAAGAGGGGAAAATTCTTCTCTATTTTATAATAACTAAAATAAGCAATCACAATCCCTGCCTAAGCCATGCAGAGAGAGCTTAGTGTGAACTAAACTGAAGAGGATAAAAGGGATAGGCTTCAAGAATAGTGGTCTTTATGTATGGAACTCTGACAGTGGCAGCTATCACAGGAGGTAATTGAAAAAGCAGGGCTGGATAAAGCACTGATTGCAATGTCTGGATGAAGAAGTGAAGTGTTCCTCAAGGGGTCTGCACAGAGTCCAGGAGAAGTCTGAGCATTCTATATGTTCAGAAAGCTCTGTAGGGAGAAACCAGCGTTGATCTGGGAATGAAGACACTGTGTGTATGCTTTGTAAGCAAATAAAATGAACCAAAGAAATACCAGATCCCTATCAAGCTAATGTAGTTGATGGAAATAACCTGGTGAAGGTTAGTTAGTTCTCAAGGGCAGAAAGGAACAAGGTATGTCTTTATCTAAATGGCAAAAGGCTTACCAATATAGAACAAAACTTCATTTTAAGGCAGAAAGTATATTAAATAGAATTAACATGCCTAATCTCAAACATTCAGCTTGGGCGTTTGAATATTTAAACTTGGGGTATTTAAGTCCCAATCCCAAAAACCCACCCCCACACTTCCTAATGTTAAAAATAATTTACTGTAATCAAAATCTGTATCATCATACCTTAAATACCCATCTCAAAGCACACAGCTCCAAGTTGACTTCATGCTATGCACGAAGTGAACAATTTATTTGAGGACGAGACTTACAACAATCAGCATGTAAAGAAAAAAAAAACAAATGCAGAACACATATTATTAATAAAAAGAGTAGCCACTGTTTCTATTGTTATCTGAATCAGAAACTGAAACCTAGAGTTCATGTCCACATGAAAGTACCTTCGCCATGACAAAGACATGTTTCTCTGAACCACTGTCTTTTTTTTACTATTATTATTATTTATTTTTTAAAATTAGGTTTGCATTTCAAAGTTTAATAGCTTCAGCAGAGGGCAGTTAAGGCTCCTGTGTAAAATCAGGGGTGTATGTTTTACCTTGTTATGAAAGAGATTTGCCTATTCTTAAGTATTTTAGACAGTCATGCACTGCACAAAAGGACTCCTTTGTGACCAAGGTCAGTTTTTATAAGGAAGGAACAGAATCTTCTGGGATTTGTTACCGTATGGTAGATTCATATCTGGAGAATCTTGAAGGATGAGATAGCCAAGATAACATAGGAAAATGTCTCATCTATTTGGATGTCAGCAAAGCATAAGGATATCAGTACTGAAAAAGCTTTAGGAGCTTTGTTTTTGTACTATATGCAGTATGGTGTTTGCAGAAACTGCATTGCTCACAGATTGCTTGGGAGAAGTAGTAAAAGTTTCTTACATTTTCTTAAAGGACCTAAGTTCCTTTTTTGCCGTTATCAAATACTGCTTCTATAGAAGTGTTAAGAAAGACATGTTAAGCAGCAAGCATGATTAGTACTCATTTCTGCATGGACTTTAGCCATTTATAGCTAGCTTACTTTAAATAACATTGATCTAGTGTATTCTACTGGCACATCCACTATTGCAAATAGAGGAGGAATAATGGTATCTCTAATAAACTTTAATGGCTAACAAAAGATAATGTCATAAAACAACCTCATCACTTTCCAACTGAAACTGAGTTTCCCATCTGTGATCTCTAAATAGTATTTGGAATCTATAAAAATGATATAATGTTTAATCAGGTTCCAGTACAAAAATCTCTTGACTCTCTGTAGAGACTTTTTAAAATTACAGCATGTACTCTTAATCAAGCTCCTTGTTGCCGAGAACAGAAATCATTGTCCTCTCAGTAATGGATTCCTGTGCCCATTTAATGCAGAAGTGACAATGTACACTAATCTTACTATATTGGTAGAGAGCACATGACTTACTTAATGCTTTTACTGTCTAGAACTCAAATTTTCCAAAAGAAATAAACTGTTATTCAGGCTTGTGGAATTCCTGTACGAGGAATGCAACTAAGCCTGCAAATCAACTCGATGGATGTCAAATGCTCTAAAGGATGCCTCAAAAATTATTCTCTTTTCCAGACATGATCTAACTTTCTTCTTTTATACCAAGCTCATTACATGTAATATAAAACACTCCCAAATAACAGTAACAGAACATGTAAAACCATTATTAAGCAATAGA
>JANIJG010001982.1:0-24361 GCA_024611175.1 Megaceryle torquata | reverse complement strand
CATGATCTACCTTTCTCCTTTTATACAAAGCTGATTACATGGAATATAGAACACTCCCAAAAAACAGTAACAGAACATGGAAAACCGTTATAAAGCAATAAATCAAAAGTCTTTCCCAATTTGAAGACAATAGAGTGTTCAGTTTTCCTTCTGGTACTCCAGGAAATGCATTAAACAAGAAAGACACTTTTCCTAGGCAGGTTAGGACTGACTGAGAATCACATAGACCCTAAAGCTGTCTTCATTTAATTAGACCAGCTGAAAGATCATTAGCACCTGCCCCTTTATATATATTGCTTTTTCCTCCTTCTTCAGATTCCTATTTCTGGACACTACCCCATCATACTTGTGTGCTAATTGTTTTATACATCCAGCTGAAGAAATAATAACTAAGAATAATGGGGAAAATACTAGCTTTAAACTTTAGATGGAACAACCAAGAGAATTTAAACTGTAACAGGAGAAACAATTCTGAACAAAGGTTTTCTAATATTTCTCTTATTAAACCACATTAATATTAACAATGTCTCATTTCTCATGTAGGAAAATACAACAGCAGCAAGAAAATGATACTTTGAAATAAAAATTAAGTCCCATTGCTGTCTGACAGCAAAATAGTATTTTCTCTTTAGTACAGGTGATTTAAAATTTATTAACTATATCTATGCTCCACCCTTACCATGTTAGTATTAACACTTAGTTGTAAACACTACACTCACAAATACTGGATACATTTCATCCTATATGAATAGACCACCAAATTTCAAAAGCAAATCCTAAATCATATTGCATGTGTTTGGAGCTGGGATAACAGTATATGTCAGCCAGCAGGAGAGAAAGCTTTAATAAGTTTCAGAATTAAAACTGAAGCATATAATATAAATTCAGCATTCTATTCAAAAAAACATTAACATTTTATAGGTCTTTGGTCTTGTTCTCCATTTTCTCAATTTAGACTCCAGGCAGTTGAGGATGTTCAATTTATACTGATTACATGTGATTGTCTTGTGTACTTTGCAATGCCTGGAACAATCAGGGGATGTAATCATCTCTGTTTCTTAAGCAATAATGGTTTTCAATTCAAATATGTTCATTATGCAGCACATACTTCAAAAGCTAGATAAATCTGATGACTTCTTTTTTTATTATATTCAACTTATATGCTAGGACATACCTTGCCTGTTAACACTCTGGTTATGGATTCTTGGCAAGGTTAAAAAAAAAAAAAAAAAGCTTTGACAGATTTTTCTTTTTTTAAACCAGCAGAGATATAACCCAGTCAATAAAAGACTTCATTTATCTAAGAGTGAATGGTGTTCATCTAAGTAAAAAACAACCTTAATAATTCTGTAAGAATGGGTTACTCACCAGGCTAATGTTGCTTCAGTGTCTTATCTTCAATTCAATGTGTTCCTGTATTAATCAACAAAGAGGCCAATATTCTTCAGTTAAGATCAACCTTTTTTTTGTCATTTTTCTTATTATGAATTAAGGATTTGTATTTTCCTTAACACCAAATCTGCTCTTGACTGGAGTTTCCTGAAACTGAATTCTTCTGCCCTGTGATAGGGAAAAAGCAGGTGGGGTTGAACTGAATTAGGGAGATCAGACTGCTTATGCTGGTATCTGTGCTAGTCTTGTTCCCACGAATGGTCTCAAAGCTACCTCCACTCAGTCATGTTCCTTAAACTATTTCCCCTTCTTCATAGTCCCTGCCCATTAATATACTTTCCCACACTTACTTGGTAAAAAAAAAAAAAAAAAACACAGACAAGAAAAAAAACCCCCTCATCTGTGTCCATCCCCTTGCTAATAAAGGCTGGTGCAGGTGATGGAAGATAGGGATGAGCCACCTGGACCTGATCTTACTCTGCACTGCAAAGCTTGTTGTAAGAAGCCAGCGCCAGTAATGTTCACACCCACAAATGCAACACTGCAGTGCTTGAACCTGAGTGTCTTGTGAAGACTCCAGAGGAAGTGAAAGGCACCTTGAAATAAGATGCAAAACAGTAAACCTCTAGAGTTTTCAAAAGAGGAAACCTGAGCACAGCAATAGCTGAAATGCCCTCCTTTCTAGAACTGAGATGCTAAATACAGGTGTCCTGGAGGAGATCTCTGTCCTTAGAAAAAACTGCTCCTAGAACTAAGTGGATGCTTGCTTATCTCAAAAAACCTTTGTAGAAGTGTATGGAGGCAGGGAAAGGACAGCAGAAGGAAGTGTTTTCTTCTTTAATTATTTCTTAACAAAGTTTCTCGAGAGTATTGTCTTGAGACACAGGTTAATTTTTCAGGTCTGCCTGAGGAAAACAGACTCTTGTCCTGCTCCTTGAACAGTGCTGTAAAGGCCAGGCTTTGAGTGTGAACCATTCTCCACCTCTGTTATGTCACTGTGGATTTTCTGACAGACTGTGTCAGAATGTGCACAATGAAGTATGGACACCCTCCTCTTGCAGCTCAGTGCAGAGTGAGGCTGAAGACATCAGTGAGGACTATGTATGCACCTGACCTGCACGAAGGTCCTAGAAGCAGTGATGATAGCAGAACTCTGGACATCTCCTCTCCTGACCAGCACTGCAGTTACAAATACTATTGTATCTCACTCCCTCACATATCTGCTCCTCTGCTCCGTTGTGCTTGGTTGATCTTTGGTTCCTTTTTCTTCAGCCACAGAAAGGGGGAAAGTTCTTCTCTCCCTGTCCATGGAAGCTTTCTCCTGCCAAGTGGCAGGGGTTTGAACTCCTCAGCCAGAGATTAGAGTCTGAATGTAGCATTCTTTCTTCCCTAGACTCTGACGTTACACAGAGTATCACTGCTCCTGTCCTGAATGAGACCACTCGTACTGTTTTCTGTGTATAACCTGTCTTCTCTGTGCATTTGTTATTGAAGCTGAAAAGAAGCAGAAGAAGGAGTAAGACCTTGTAGTGTACTGAAACCCTCGGACATTACAAGAGGCTGTGGATTACAGAGGGGAAGAGGCTGGTGAATTTGAGAGAGCAGATCAACTGCATGGGCAACAGCCTGACTCTTTAATAACTTGAGAACTTGCTTTTGTAAAAAGATTACCAATAAACAAAATTCCCTTTTATTGTTCATATCTCCAGGCAACCTGACTTGAATTTTTTTTATTTTAGCCTAGATTTTTTTTTTCTGTATCAGAGGTATAGGGCTTTTAGGACACATCCTCTTGTATATAACTACAAAGTTTGCTCTCTGCAGGAACAAGGATATTCTGAACAGAATTAACTTTAGGAAATAAAAATAATAATAGTGATTCACACTCTCTCATAGTCTAAGAGAAAAGCAAAATGATTGAGTTAATGATTACTCAGCTTAAGGGTTTATAGGAATAGGGCCAAGGACATCAGTCTTTGTCTTCCCTTCAGACAGTTACCTAGCAAGAGGTGCATTGAGACTCTGGCTTGTTTCTCAGAGATTAAGTTAAACACGTTTATGAAATTCATCAGGAGGAATTATCAAAGATCAATTGGCAGGTTGAGAAAAAAACCCAACCAAACATGCTTTTTTCTGAGCAGAAAAATATCCTGTCTAATCCAGTAGTGACTTAAATTCTGCCTTTTGTGTTCCACAGGACTTAAGTCAAATTTTATTCAGCCTCTGTTGCTCTTCTGGCTCTCTAAATCTCTGTAAATATGAAAACAAACTTATATATAAAGCACATCTTAGTAATACAGTCATTCAAATCCACCAAAGTTTTTAAGTTCCCACACAGTTCCCCTTTTCCTTCTCATTCTGTTCTGCTCCCACAAAACTATTCAATTTTACTTGATTTATGTAATCACTATAATTTCATGTTAGTAATAAACAAGATCCCCAAAGACTACATTATCCTTGTTGAAAATACTACAAGCAAATTAATGTCAAAAATCAGAACACTTAAAAGTCAAGTGCCCCAAGCATTGCCTCAGGTGTTGATGACTGTGTCACCAACTTTCTCACAGTGCAGAGTCTGCTCCTTCTCTCTTCCTTTCCTTGGTATCAGCTTCAGGTTTGTTTGTTGCTTTTAAAGTGATTTCCATTGGCCATTCTCTGTTCTATGCTGCAGGAATTCACAGTGGAAGGTTCATGTGTGGTAAAATAGAGTGCTCTGTCACTGTTCCTCAACTATAATTGTGGCTAGTGAGGCTGATCTGGTTCTTTCTGATTCCTCTGGATATGGCACTTTCTGTTAATCCCACCATAACTCAGGTTGTTAGATAGTTGCTCTGCTAAAATAGATGATATTAGCTTTCAATCTCCTCAGTTACTGATTATGAGGCAGTTCTTAAAGGCTACTGAATGACATATGCTAAAGATGACTTCTTCACACATACCAAGAATTCATTGCGTAGGAGTCTTGTGAAAGTAATGAGTAGAACAAGCAGTCATTTCAGATATTTTTTTCTGTATTTCTGACATTCTATTTTCTGCATTTTTTTCCTGAAATTAACAGCTGGAGACTGCAGATTTAACCATTACTCAGTGGTTCATCATCATGACACGTGTCTGAATTCAACAAAACTGATTTAAGGAGAAGGATTGAAGTGAGTTGCAGAACAGAATTTGACTTAGAAGCCTGTCTATCTAGAGCCTAAATTATGAGAAAAAATATTTCAAAGTTTAAACTTTGAGAACTGCATACTGAAATGGAGATTAGGAAAAGACAGAGGAAAAAAGAATGCACTGAATAGGGGAACAGAATATTTTAGTTCACTGTATCTATGAAAATGCAATTGAAATTTTGCAAGGAAAAATTTAAGGTCAGCTTTCACTGGAACAAACCAGAACACTTGTGATCTGTTTTGTAGGCTCAGTGGAGGAGTGAGAGCACTCAGTTGGTTCTGTAACTGCTGTCTCCAACTTTGCAGTTTCACATCTGCCAGCCCAGTGGAGTATCTGCTTTGTTGTGTCTCAGCCCCACTGCTTTGTCCAGAGTGGCAAATTTGTGATTCCTTTCTCCCTCTCTCCACTTCTCGACAATACGTTAGCTGTGGTCATCCTCTCTTTTTCCCTGTGATTTCATATGCTTTTAAATTAGGCAAAGGTGGGTGGTTTAAATCTCACTGGATTGTGCAGAAATATTTGCTGGCAAAACTGGTAACCTGTGGGATTTTTTTAAAGGTGTATGGGAGAGGTGGTGATTTGGTTTTTTGTTTAATGTTGCTCAGAACAGAATTTTTTAACTCAGCTGATGTGACTTGATGTGTTTACAATACCTTCAACAATAACATTCCCCCCAGTCAACCTGTTATGCTCAATGGATGTTGACCAGTTCATAGAAAACAAGTATATGATACTACAGGGGTTTTGCTGTAATCTTGAAAACCAAATGCTTCTTTCAGTAGCAAAGCTTAAACAAACTTCAGAGGCTTTTTGTTTCCTTGGACATCTGTTAGTCCAATTACAAAATGGAAGTTCTGAATAGGGGTTCAGGTTGTTGGGATATTTCTAGGTTTAACTAGAGTGATACTCTATCCTCAGTATTCGCATTAAGTTGGCTGATTTTGTCTTTACTCACACAATGAAAAAATGTACCATCTCCTGAGACATTGATGCTTTTTCAAGCAGAGCTGAAACAGCCAAGAGTGTAAAGAGGTTTTGGAAATGAGAAAGAGACAATGCAATTGTATAACACACAATGCCCAAGAAAACCAGGCTAAAGATACCTTTTGTTTGTTTTCCAGTGCTTTGGTTTAGGTCTGTTTTACCTCTCAACCCAGTTTCATTCTGAATTGAGGTCAGGCTTATCTACAAGGCTCACAAACATTTTCAACAAGCCTAGGCTGAGAGTTTCAAGTACATAACAATAAGAATTTCAGGAGCTTCTTCTCAAATTCTGTTTTGCTGAGAATATATTGCACTGCTTTATTCTCTCTCTTGATAATATCTGCTGTTTGTTCTGGTTATGCTTTTAAATGGTGTCTGCAATTGTTGGAGTGCCACAAATCTGTTTCTCCTGAACTGCAGCTCTATAGCCTTGAAGAATTTCAGTGCACACTTCTAAAATTCAGTAGGCTTACCAAAACCCTGGTGTCATTCATGCGGGAGGTTCAAAGTCATTGTGTATCTGCTCTTTTTTTTTCTGAGTGTTTTTTCGTCTGTCATCATTTTTTTCTGGTGGACAATAGTCTATGGATGGTCTATCTTGCTGAAGGAAGAGCTTAAACCTCCTGTTTTTAAAGTATCTTAAGAGTCCTGCTATATCTAGAAAGTGATTGAGAAAGGTGAATTAAATTGATGCAATAGAATATAACATAACTATATTTACAATCCAGAACAAGATAAACCCAAATATTTTTTTTTCTCTCTTACAGTTTCTAGTCCAATGAATATTTTTTTCTGCCCACCACTAATAACAGCACAGTTTATTTTGCCTCTCTCTTTTGTGTAAGGAGAATAAAAATAGACACAAAAACTCACTAAAGCCTTTCCTCTGTCTCACCCCCTGCAGTTGTGTGTTGGTAGGAATGATTTCTTTTTTTGATCACCCTGGGAAACAGCTAGGGTCTAATCCATCCAGCTGGCTATTTATACATATGTAAGCATGATCATTTGTTTGTGATCATTTGTTTATTTGCTCATGTAAATGTGCATGGAAAAACAAGCAAGCAAAAATTAGTGTAATTAAATTTAATGCACTGACCTCCTACTTGTCTATGTAAGTGTGATGCAAAAGGAAGAATTGCTCAGCTGGTTCATATCATGTTGCAGACTGCAAAGAGGAAATAATTAGGGCAACCTTAGGGAATTATTGTCTGGTAAAAATGTATGGGTGTTTTGAATACAACTTGCCTGAGTATAAACCAAACTTGTCTAGCAAGTTCTTGTGTGTGAAAACCTGAAATTACCAAGGTAAGTCAGGAATGTTCCATAGAAACTGAAATAGGCAAAGGTAAGTCACTTACCTGAAAGTAATGTGCCCCAAATGGATCTTTTTTCCTTCTGCTTTTCTAAAAAGAAGGGAGGTTTATGATACAGAAAATTAGAAGATGAGTTTAACAGGCAAAAAGGATGAAGACAGACTTTGTCTACCTCTTTCAAGTGAGAAATTGCTTTGGATGCTTGAATGCAATTTCCCTGATGTGAAGGCTTACAGAATATCCACTGGTCATCTCCCTTAAACTACTTTCACGCCTCCAGAAAAGGAGAGTGCTTTCCCTGATGCTACCTGCTTATTGCAAGCATCATGCTTAGTTAATACATTATGGCTCTTCTCTGGGCCTGTCAGGCATCATTAGCAGGAAAGAGAGAAAAACAGAGTCATTTTTCCATAGCCACAATTGAAGTTCCATGGTTCCTCTAGTTGTGAATACACTTTTTGTGCCTGCTGTGACCTGGTAACCTCTCTGAACATGCTACAGCTGATCCTTTGTCATGGAACATCGTGAAGTGCTTTATTAATTTGAGATAGCTCAGAAAATCATCTAGAAATCTTAAAGGTGGTGTCAAAAGTCATCAACTCACTCTTTAATGAGTTAGTCTTGAAAAGTGCCTGCCTTAGTCATTGAAGTAAAAGAATGATCTTAACAAAACCACGCTGTGTTGCTGCCACTTGGTCTGGCTTGGAGGCAGGACTTAGCAATTCAAGCTCAGCATAATGCTGAGGCAACCATGCTGTGTTCTAGTCCCCAGAGAGCATCTCTTAATGGTGCTGCCCAGCACACATTATGTGGGTATACCATTGTGGTGGGAACTACCTCAGAATTCTGATCACTCTATCCCATTTTGTGATATGGCTATGCCCCTTAAGTGTAACTTCTTGTGTCCGCTTCTTTAAAATATCCCTTAAAGCAGCTCTTTTCTGAGTCAAATTCTGGTTGGCAGAACCTATTTTCCATATTTACAAGGAACTTATGATCTACTTTTCTATTTCATATCTTATCACTTACAGTTTGCCATTATCATAAAAGTTTTCATTTTGTAACATTGAAAAACAGTGTATAAAACAATATATATTGTATTGCCATTTTTATTACCCTGTCCAGTTTTATGAGAACAGTGCAAGTGCAAATCTTTCCATTTATCTTCTTCATGTTTCAGTAAATGAAGAGATTCTATTTCCAGCTGGCTTTACAAGACAAAGCCAAGATTTGTATAGCAAAATAGTTAAAGTCATGTTTAGGTATCAGACCAACCCCAAAATATTCTGCTTAAAGTATCAATAAGTTTTAGTTCCGTGCATTTATTCATGTGATTCATCAGCTTTATATTGTTTTGTAGAGGTCAGGAAAATGACTTCAAGAAATATAAGCCACATAGCAAACTCTATCTTCGTAAGTTAATCAGAATGCAATTCACACTTCTTTCTAAGGAAACTTGGTTAATGTTCCAGTGACTGGCTTTGAAATTAATCTGACTCTCCCAAGTATGGAAACAAGAAAAAAAAAAAACCTGCCTGTAATGCAACTAATTTCTTTAATGGTCCTCAGAAATAAAGTACTAATAATCCGTCTTACAAAAGTAAAGCTGAGGGACAGGAAAATTAAAGGAGCAGTGAGGAAAATATTCAATTCTGTGTTCTGGTGCTGCTTCCAGGGTGCCACTAGGTTGACATTTAGTACAGAGTACCAAGTGCTATGCAACAGAAGCCAGTAGGAGAAAGATCCTTGCAGAAGCTGACAGAAAACTCATGGAAAAAGGGCCAAATTTTGTGATGGCCTTCCTGCACAGACCACCTGGGAACCAGGTCTGCCTCTTGCTGAGGACAGCTTGGGGAGCAAGGTGACACTGACCACAGTAGAGAAAAAGATGAAATATCCTCCTGCTGCTAATCATAGAGGTCTTGTGGAGAGAAAACTTGATTTTTATGAGATGGTGATATTAACTGTACAAAAGTATTGCTGAATTTCTGTAGAGGACAGCAGTAGTCAGTCTGTTCCAGCAAGCAGGTAGCAATCTCAATCCAATGAGAAGACTTCAGTCACTACTTTCTAATGGGTCAATATTATTCTAAATTGTACACTTAGCTGCCTAGGGAGAGGCACCACAATAATGTGCCCGTTGCAACAGATGGTAGAGAAAATCTCTGAAGATTTATCTGGTTCTGTGTCACCCTGCTGAACCTTCTCATGCAACTAACAGCCCTTTGCCATATGACCTGAGATAACAAAGAGGTGTTTAGAGTTGTAACTTGTTGGTGAACTTGTCTGTGATGAGTCCCATTTATCAAATAGAAGAAGCATGATATTAGTTCGCTTGGAGAACAGTCTGTTCATTAGCCAAGATGCAAGATGACCAAGATGGTCATTAATTGTTGTTATTATTAGTAGTAGTACTCCAGTGCAATAAGGTACAAATTCATATTCAAAGAATTTCATGCTACTTTATACATTTGCAATGCAAAACATTACCACCATGACTTCCACAACACAAAGTAAAGCTGCAGCAGTTCTAATAAATGAATTTATCTCGCAGTGTCTCTCAAAATAATTTTTATGATGGTAATAAATAATGGAATTGCCACTGCTGTTCCTAGGAAAATTAAAATGAACAGGAAATTAAGATGAAAACCCCAGATTCATTAAGAAACCAACACATTTGAAGCACAGTTTCGTAAATAGTGAGTTAACTGTTGCTGTTTAACTCATGTATTCCCTGATCTCATATTGTGCTTCAGTTTGCTCAGTGCCAGCTCTTTTCTTGGAGCAGTTTGATTTGAGATAATCACAGTATGAGATTGTATTTTTGTCTTCTTGAGCATGGGTTGGAGGTGAGAGGAAATTCAATTTTACCAAGGTAAATTAAGTTTCTCTCCTTATTGCCACTTTTGTTTCGGCAAGCAATAAGATGTGCATTTTGCTAATTGTTTATAGCTGAGAGGTAAAAAAAGAGTTTACGTTAAGAAAGAATCTAGTTTTGGATGGAACTTATCCCTTTTCTCATCAAGATCTATCTGAGGCTTTACAGTATTTTTAAGGATTAGCATTGATTTGGGAGAGAGAGCTCATTTTTATACCACGCTACAGTGGTGGGAAGACAAGCTAAGTAAGTGATTCTGGGGACAGGAGAGCTCCCTTTGCCACAGAGGTTACCACCAAGTTATGCTAAGATTCATGGACTGTGTTTTTTGAACTAAGGCTACCGAGGTCAAATAAAGAACTGTACTTCAGGAAATATTTGTATATTTGCTGCAAATTCCTGCCTGTGCTACCTGCAATATAACCTGAAAGGATTTTACACATCAGTACAGAATAATGTGCACTTTGAAATATAGTTTTTAGAGACATCTTCTGGGGAAAAAAAAAGGACATTTGCTAATGTCGTCATTTATATTTATAAAAAACAAATATGCAGCAGCAGCAAATAAAATCATGATGACTTAAAAAAATTCAAAACACAAGAATGTGAGATGGGATTTTACAATCTACATTTTTAGTCAGAAGCAAAGATCTCTGTGAAAGTAATGTATTAGTCCTTAAATCACCTGGGATCTTCTGAAAATATCCACAGGAAATTTTACATTTTTTAATTAACTACCAGGGGATATTTGTAAGAGGGTGAAGCTGATACATTTTATATACATTCCCCCCCCCCCGCCATGAATGCACACAACTCCAGTTTTGATTTGCAACAAATCCTGAGAAATTAGCAATAAATCTAGAAGGAGTAGAATTACCTAGAGAATTTGGGTTCATTTTTGATATCAACACACATAGGGTTTTGTAAGAAATTTCTGTTCTTTGACTTAGCCTAAATAAAGCCTCTGGCAAAAAAAGTGAAACCAGCAAACATTTCCTTGATATTAGTAGCTGGTTTATTTTTTGCTCTTAACTCTGTGTTTCCTTCTTTATTTTCTATCTTAAGTTTCAGTGGCTTTTAAGCATAGGCTGAATAAGCTTTCACCACTTGTTCACCACTGGGGAACCACTGGAGTCCATCACATGCACAACTTTGTCATGATTCATCTAAGATGGGTATGGTGAACATACACGCAACTTGCATTCATGAACTAATGCTCCAAGATTGTTGTTTGATGTTGTTCATGCAATGAATTCTTGAAACTCCTGCTCTCATGCTTTAGCCAACTTAGTATCAGCTGATAGCGTATTTCTTGTATCTTGATAGTGACAGAAGTTTATGTGGTAAAAATTGTAGTAATTGACTGCATAGGTTTAGAGATGGCTTTACTTGGTTTAACTAGTACCTTCATCAACAAATAATCCTATGAAAGTTGGCAAGATGACTCAAGAGCTAGGAGATTACTAAACAGAATTGAAAATTGCCTCTTCTGGCTCGTGCAAGATGTATGCATGTAGGTTAAATTCCACTGGTTTCCTTGTATTGTTCATGGAAAGGTTTGATTTTCTGGTGTTTCTTGGTACCTTTGTGACTATTTCTCCACCATTTTAGACAGTCATAATGAATGCTACACTCATGTGAAAATAACCATGAAAAATCCTGAAGACCACATTTCTTATGGCATGGATATTATGGCAAGGGATTTGTTATTGTTGTGTCCACATAGTTCTCTTCTGAGATTGAAAGGTGTATATTTCAGTACTGTACACTTTCAGGAATGCTAGGTTGCACTAAAATGAGCATATTCCTGCCCTTAGTTTTGAAACTCTTTCAGAATCTGTAAGCGACATTATGTTATAGTTAATAACAGAAGAGTGTCTTTCAACTCCAGAAGCAATTTACAGCTTACAATAAACTGGTGCATAAACTCTTCAGGATGCTCACTTTGTGCATTAACTTCTACTGCACCTTACAAATCTATTTAGCAATGGGAGTCAAAATGCTTTGCTAAGCAGATGTTCAAGCCTGACATTCTTTGATTAAACCTCTCACATAATACAGTGAATGTGAGAATAGCTCCTTAATATAGGTGTGGTGTACCAAAAATACAAGTGATGCACAGTGTGATTTTGAGTGAAAGCTTTTTTTTTTTTTAACTGTCTGATAATACCAGAACCTTTCAATACTTTGGAACATGAATACGAGGTCCAGCTGTTACCTGTTTCACTACAGCTTTAACTTCAGTATTTTCATAGATTAAGAGAATGACTTTTACTGCTTGTGAATCACCTTTATTTATTTAATTAATTCTCTGGCTCAATTCTTAACACAGAACACACAAATGCAAGAGCCAGACATCACCTATAATACATCAGGTTCCTTAATGCAATGATTATCTTGGCCAGGGCTGGCCAAGCAAAGCCGTCTTCCATGTCTGGGTTTCATAACTAGACCTTTTAAGTATTTGGAGTTTATTGTTCACCCACTTCACAGGAGATCTATGAAAGCATCAGAGTAATTTGATAGATTACTTACAAAGTAATGCAATTATTGCTTTGGGAATATATGTACATTGTTGTTCTAACAGGATTTATTGAAGAACCTAAAAGCAAAGACTTTGGAGTTTTAGACAAGGGATATTAGGGGGTTTTTGAGCCTTTTTTTTTGCTTCTGTTGTATCAGGTTCAGAATAGGTGTTCAGGGATTCGTAATGCAGGATTTCAAAGAGCTAATAACAATATAAGGACCAGAAAACATTTACATGCTTCTAATGCACATTAGAAAATGTAAAAGTAATAAAAGTATTTACTTATGAATCCAGCGTTATCTGCCAGTTTTCTGCTCTTTCTTACCACAGTTGCTCTGTGCTCTTTGTTTTCTCTGCCACCACTATTACTGAAGGAGGCTTTCATTTCTGAAGATGATCTTGTATGTGCTCTCATTTGGGAACTTTTTCCATTTTAATGTGACTGCAGGCAACTTTGAAAGTCTGCTCCCTATTGAAATCCATGGCAACGCTCTGTCTGTGACTGAAACTGTCTATTGTGACAGGCTTGCACTGCCTCCTTACCCTTCTGCTATTACTCACATTATTATTTCAGATCATTTATTTATTTTTATTATTATTATGTCCCTTTAGTATGTTTGTGATGAGTTCCCATTCTTTTTTCTGCCCATGACTGGTGCAATGGCATGTCACTAGCAACATTATTCTCTATTCTTCCTTCTCAAATCTTCCTGGGATCTTTCAGACCCTTGAAATTACTTCTGCAGTCATAGCCTCTTCGGAGGTGTGGGAGGATCAGGAGGCAGAAGCAGCAGCAGGAAGTGGAGCCCAGGCCTATTGGCACCTACCAGCACTCAGAGTTCTGGCATAAATGTAAAATCTTTCCCTGAACTGCCTTTTCTTTCACATTTTCTTCTTCCGTTACTATTCCTATTCTCACTTCACCTATCCATTTATGTTCCTTTGCTTCATGCTTGCTTTTGCATTAATAGGTGAGGCACAGTCCTAAGGAATTTTTGTCTCCCCCCTCTCAGACAGATTGGGTTGTAACACTGCTGAAAAGTGTACACATTATATAAGTCTGAACAATGGAAATGTCACAAAACATTTAACTTGAAACACACCAACTTTAACTTTGTCCTTAAAGTGAGAAAGGGAACATGTGCATTATTAAAGGATGGATTTCCTTTCTTTAGTAACAAGTTTCCTTAAAACAAAGGCTGTACATACAGAACTAAACATTTTCCCAGGACTCTTGGCTCAGTTCTTTGCTCTTCAAACTAATATATGTAGAACATTGTCTCTCTTGACTTCCTGTATTTTTAGTTGCCCTCCTGGGTCAGAGACTAACTGCTGTCATTCAAAACCCACAGAAATTGGTGGAAAAAGTCAGTGCTGCTGGCTTCTTCTGCATTGGACTGGAGGCAGTTCTCTCTCTGCACACAGCCACTGAAGTGTATACTTCTGAATGAAAATAGGAGACTTGAAACAGATGGAAGTACAGTACTCTACAACTTATGCTCATAGTGTAAAAAAACATAGATCAACAATTTTGTTGTTGATATTGGATTCCCACTTTCTGTCAATTACTTGGTTGATATCCAACATGCAGTTTCTTTTTCCTTAAGTTTATTGCCCACAAGTGAAGTAATGTCAGATGAAGTCTGTCTTTAATTCCTCTGGGGGCTGAGAGCTGCCAGGTAGCGTGCTATAGACAGCTCTCCAAGAGACAGCTTTTCCAGAGTAAAAAAACCAGGCTTTTTACTTGCAACTTGTATGTGAAGCTGAGAGGGGTCAGCTGTGCTGCCTCAGTTTGTAAAGGAGTGTACATTTCCTGCCCAATAATTTTTTATGTAGCATTCTGGGTGAGCAATAACTTACAGCTAGCAGGTAGCTCTGACTGCCAAGACTGGATTTGATCATGGCTAGCATGAGAGCATTGATTCACTGAGGTTCTACATCTGTAGAAACAAGGAGTCAGGACCTCATTATCACAAAACACACAGTACCAGCAGCAGCTCACCCCCAAAATACTTGTCTGACAACACCCTGCCTCGATTTCAGCAGTAAAGAATAAGTATTAAGAGGCATTCGCTATAGCTTTCTGTTTCTGGACACCTACTCTGTAATAAATTGAAAAACTTGCCTTAATACAAAAATAAATCCTAACAGTATCTTGGATCTTCTCTGCAGGCAGAGTTGGAAAAGAAAAAGTAATTTCCTTAATGAGGTTTGTATCTTTTTTTTTTTTTTTTTTTAATACAGCTGTATTAAACTGCCTTTTTAAAGATACATTGGCAAGTAGGCATAAATTTAGAATCTCTGTCATGTGGTTTCAGAAATAAAAGGGTTGGGCTTTTTATTTTCTTTTCTCCTGTGCATTAAGAGTGATGATTTAGTATTCTCCTGAGAAGACAAGGCTAAGGTGATACTTGTTGAAAAGCAGAAAATCTAAGAAAATTAACAGGAATAATACTGCAGGTCTTAGAAACATCCCCAGGCAATATTTTGCATTTCTGATGCAGAATAATGGTATCATGCTACCATAGAGCCCATCATGTTTATATAGATAAACAGTTGTCTCAGAAGACATCCTATGGCCTTCTAGGAATTTATCACCTCCGCTTTAATTTTAATACTATTGAATAAAGCTTTAAAAAAAATGTTTCCTAGTTAAATAAAGTCACCCTGCAATAGAAGCCAGTATTAGTGGGGCAAAGGGTGTGCAGGGGACTTGGGGTGGCCTTTTGGAGGTTTTGCTCATTACAGTACCTATCTTTGGGAAGAAAAAAAAGTATTTTGGGAAAAGACAAAATTACATGGGTCCTGTTAGGAGACAAAAAGACACTTGGGATATGTGTTGGACAATCTGACCTTCCAGCTTGCTGAGTTAACAACTGTTATCTGCTAACTTTGTGGGGAGAAGGGGTAAAAAAACCTAGACAAGTGCCTATTTAAGTTGAGTATAAGCTGTTTGACAGCAGGGAGAAAATAATTTCGACCCAGCCCTAGGACTGCAGTAATTACACTGGGTTTGGGAGCACAGATCATCCCCTGAGATAGCTTTGACTGTTAATTGTTGTGGTATTTCTACCATGTAACCTAACTAAAAAATTATTTATTTTTTCATGATGCTCCTAGGTCTGCCTGCTTGTTTTCAGACAAAAGCTTCAAAAATAGGTCAGTAGGGGCTGAATTAGCACCATCAGATCTCAGCAATTAAACTCAAGCATTATCACCATGTCTAGACACTGGGCACTCTCAGGACACCTCAGTGCGAGAAGCAGCTTCATCTTTGCCATAGTGAAGACATTCGTACGTATTAAGCAGTATTAAAATTTTGCTCTTGTTCCTTTTGGGATCTGGAGCAGAGAGCTGTTTGATTTCCTTGTCTAGGCAGGCTTTTTGGTTGTTTGCCAGCTTCAGTTTGAGGTTTGGGTGCTTTTTGTTTTGTCTGGGTATTTTTGTGTTTGCTTGCTTGGTGTTTTGTTGAAGTTTTTTTGCAAGCATTGGATTGAAACTCTTTCCCCTCTCCTTTATCAGAAATATTGGGCAGAATAAGGAAGCTTTCCTTTCTACATGAGGTTATTTAGGAGTTCATTACAAAACTAGTGTTCAAGCTGTATGATTTTCCTGTTCTTGAATCTAGAACACTAAATGTAAGGTGGCAAATGTGACAGGGAAGGGGTCATCACACTGGCTGTGCTGATATCTTTAATAAATGAAACTTGCCAGGTAGCTCAGTGTGGAAACATCAGAGGAAAGCAACTTAAAAAAAGACAAACCTCAAACCCTAGAACATTTTTGTCAAAAAGATGGGGACAACAGGGATCGCTTCTCTGTTGACTGCGGAAGGTGACAGGAAAGCTATTGAGTCAGGTACTGACACTATTTCTATTTACTCCACTTGCATTTTAGATGGAAAGATGTATTTCATAAAACTGCTCTCACTATACAAGCTCATTTGCACTGTCCATGAGGTTCAAAGAAAACTTCAGCTATGGGATAACCAGATGGCCTTATTACACAGGATAAGAGAAATCATCAAGAGGGATGTGTCAATATACAGGTGATGGCTCCCATGATTAAACTCAAAAAGTTTCACCTGAAAATTTTTAATGGTAGTACATCTTCAGCTCATTTAAGCTGAAGGTTAAACCATGGTCTGATCTGGGTAAGTGTTCTGTGTCAACAGAACTGATGAGTTCCATGTATTACAGCTCCTGAGAGACCCTGTAGAAGTTGCATGTCTAGCACCATTGGAGATAAGCCTGTTAACGATTAGATGCACTCTACATCCAAGTATTTCTTCTAATCTTAAATATCTTGCTCAGCAGCTCTGGATGTTATCAGGGACGCCTCCTTCCCTAAGCAAGGAGCCTGTCCTTCCTACAAGTTTCCATTTCACCAGTAGCATCCAATAGAAAGCTAGCAGATGAAATTAAGTCTTTGCATTCTATCTTTCTGCTGCTCAGATTCAGGCTCTTGTCTGATAAAAAGATCTTATGCACTTAGGATTTAAAGAAAAATTGCCACAAACATTTCAGGAAGCCGCTCTACAGATTAACAATGCTGAAGAATGTTGGGAGACTGCAGTTGACAATCTAATGTATTAATTTATAGCTGATAAGAGATTAGGAACAAGCGTGGAGGAACATCTGATGTGAAAAGAAACAATAATCATAGTCAGCAAATATAACTTAAAGCAGATGAAATTAAAATATCAGTTATTATATGAAGCAGGCCATGTTAAGAATTACATAGGGATTCTACATATGAGAGCTCTTTAGGCTTTGCAAGGGGACTGAAATTGTCCTCCGAGTGAAAACTTACACACCCACAAAAAAAAACCAATTCTCAGTGTAAAGTGGTTTTGTCTTCTAAGTCTTTACTCATTTTATGAAAATTATGTTCTCTGAAAATCTGTAGACACTTAAAAATTAATCTGTTACATTTTTTTACATTTAGTATTCTCTTTCTTTCATGCAACTATTGGATTTGAGGCTTTTCAGTGATGTCCCATTGGAGGGGTTGTATGAAATTTTTGCTATATTCAGCACTTAAGTATCAAGTCAAAATTTCAAGAATCTTCATCTAATAGAAACTAAAAACTTTGCCTCAATTTTACCTCCCTAATATCTTCAGTCTCGCCTCGTATTTCACTACAGAGCTCAAAGAATATAAGATTTATAACATTTATAAGAGCTTCAGCCAGCACCACAGTGTTAACACAGAACTGGTCAAAATAGAATAACCTAAAAATGAAAGGACTTAACTGAAAGTAATTGTTGCTTTCTCCCAACACCTGAAGTATTTCTTAACCTACAGAAAATTAAAATAATTAGCATTTAAGGTATTCTGATAACACTTCGTTTATGAGCAAATAGTAATATAGGGAGCTCATCATTCAGTAAAAGGGAAAACACTTGCACCTTCATATTTTAATCACACACTGCAGCAATGATTGTTTGCATGTGTGAAATTTGTATGTAGATATTCATCAATACAATGAAAAAGTTCCTTTTGAAAGACACTTTCTTCAAAGATGTCTAATCAAGTGATTTCTTTTTCTTTGTGTTTTTTACACAGTCCCTGGGATCACTCTGACCTAATGCCTTTCTGCTACCCTATATATGCTGGTGTCACAATGAGAGTGTCACAGTGCTGCGGATACTTCCCTCATCTGTTCTATTATAAAAACCTGTTATAGCTCTGAACTTGTGAATTGTCAATCCGGCTCCAATTTCAATCAATTGCTTTTTCTTTCAAAAACTTTAAACTTTTTTTCACACCTCAACCCTATCCTTGGTATCACCACCAAAACATTTTTAGCCACAAACCAGGGTGTGCTTATTGCCTTCTTCCTCCAACCTGTGATACTTGTTCTTCAGAGTTTGTTTTTGGCGCTACTGGGGACAAATTTACTGACTTCTATCAGGGTGATGACTACCACCAACTACTACTGTTTCTAGTCTCTATACCTTTTCTTTTTTTTTTTTGTAGAAGGCAGTTCTCAAAGAGGGCTGTCGCCACCTTACTTTGTATTATCCACCCCCCTTTTTGATTGTAGCTTTCTCATTGTTCCACAAACAGACAAAAATGAGTTGTCTGTGTGATGGTTTTCCATGAAATGTTTAATTACAACTCTGAAAAAAAGCCTGCTTTACGCTATTAGGAAAGGGCATATAAAAAAAAGCTTGAAGACTTTCTAATTTCCTTGTAAGATACTATATTAAATAACTCCACTTTCTCAGACTCTAATAACTTCCCTTCCACCTTTTATTTACATAAATACTTTCATTTAACATTTTTCATGAAATAAACACGAGCCTATTCTTCAGTATTTGTCAAGACTGAGAATGTCTTAGTTCATCATCAGTTGAGCAAAAGCCCTTATTAGATTAAAAGCAAATGTAGTTATGCATATAGCTGTAAGTGAACTAAGATTGTTTATTCGTGTGATAAGGTAAGAAATATTTTCACATTAAAATCCCCTATATGCACACCAAGGCTATTCATATTTTATTACCTACTTAAAGAGTTAATTTTCTTAATCTTGTCAAAGCTTAAGGCAGTCTATCAAGCTAAGCAGAAGTATTACATAGAGAATTAATTTTAAAGGTATTTTTAAGATCATATTCAAGAAAGACTAAAAAGATGTTCAATTCCAAACCTGTGCAAAAGCTGTCAGGTGCTAAAAGCAAAGTACAAGCAGATTCTAAAGGATAACTGATCTTTTCTTATCATACCTTATTCAGATAATAAAACCTATGGAGTGTTTTGACATTTTTCCATATTATATAAGGATTTTATTTTCCTAGATTTGTAATTTTAAATTAGTCTTAAATTACCTGTATTAGCCCATATACAGCACACTATATATTAATAGATTAAATATAATCTATTAACACCCAGATTTGGGGCTACAAAATATGCATAAATTAAATTACTGTTATTATATTGCTGCTAGTTGTGTACTATACAAATTCAGCTCAGAGAGATAAGAGCTCTTAGCACACAGCCTTACACTTACTGTCTGCAATTCGGTTTTCATTCAATCCCATCACTAAATCAAGAGACAGACCTGCAGCATTTGGAATGGATTAGGATCAAGTCACTGGTTTTAACTTCTAGGTCCAAAATCTTTCCGCCACTAAAAGGAACCTCCCCTACACAAAAAATCAGCCTGCATACAGCTTTTTTTTTTTTTTTCCCAGTTACAAAGCAGTGAGCTGTTCAAGATCCTTAAATAGCTTGTCAAATAGCTTAAAATGTAAATATTTCACATGCATTTGAACATTTATTTTAAATTATTTCCCTTGGTTATACCTATGAATTCCCTTTTTTTTTTTTTTTAAAGTGTCTATCCATATGGTAGCTGTAAGGTCAGGTATAAGTTAAATTTACTTTGTCTGAAGAGAGTAAAATAGAAAAGCAGTCAAAACTAAGTCATACACTTGTCAAAATGTTCTTAAATGGCAACTACTCACAAGAAGCAAAACCAAAACCCAAATCTTAACAACACTGTCCTACTGGAGATGTTTGTACAATGCATCCAAGATTAGTTCAGACCATCAAACCAATTAGTAAAGAGTACAGTAAATCTGGCAAACAATAATTGAAACATACCTAAACGAGTCCTCACACTACAAATTATTTAATACATTTGAGTATTGAGAATGTTAGACCTGTATAAGAACAAATATACTTAAACACCCCACAGTGAAAAGTCTGAATTAGATAGACAAGTAGCCAAGTAGAATACAATCCAATTCCATTTGTTGCTTAAAAGCAGAGTTGTGATATCAGTACTAGATTACACAGCAGCATTTTTTTTGCTATTTAATACACATGTTTTTTGCAAAACAGGTATTAGCACTGGAAACAGATAAAACCCTGAGCATTACTCTGCAACTACAACCCCAAAATTTGTCACAGCAGGAGGATGACAAAAATATATTCTTGTTTACATTGAGGTGTCAACAATTTAGGTATAGAAAATGATACTCAAATTGACATATAATTTGTATTTCATTTTACAAAAAATATTTTGACCTTGACATTAATTTTTGTAATTATACTGCAACTAAATTTAAATAGTTTAATTTAATTACTACCTTTACTTTAAAATATTTACATTATTGTAAAAGATTGCATGTTTTTGCTATTTCAACTGCAGCAAGTCACAATTTTTAAAATTGATAACTTTAATATAGATAAGGTGCTGGAAATTTTTTAATTACTTATGCTGTATACCATTGGAAAATACTATTCTGCAAATTGTCACATGTAGGTGAGTAAAAGTGAACTTGCAACTCAAACTGCTCTCTCTAGACTCAGCTTATGCAGTAACACTGAATCTGAAGACCCTGCTATTACATACTGGTCATACTCTTAACAGATCATTCCATTACCACCTATAAAAACACTTGTGCCACTATTCTTCCCCACTGTTACAACTGAATGAGTTGTCACTGATATTGTTGTCTGTGAACATTGTAACCTTCTTAATTATAAATAATTAAAACAAATTAAAAAACCCCATCCCAATCAGGTAATTCTGAAGGCAAAACAAAGTATTATCCAAAAGCATTACCAATCTCTGTGCAATTGCATTAAAATAAGCCACAGCCATCTAAAGTTATAACTAAATTATGCAGCAAGTACAAGATAATGATTTGAGTAATCAAGCAAGTTGCCCGTATACTAAAAAAGTTTTAAAAGTTTGTCTTCATTTCAAACAACTTCTAAACTTTATACAATTGAGTTATTTGCATAGTCTATTTCAGACACCAAGTATTTTCTTTAGTAACTGAAACTCTTTAGTTTTAGATACTGACGTAGTAAAAGATGACGTTCGGTGCAATAATCTTTAAAAAAAACCCAACAACAAAAGAGTGCAAGATAGGACTGCTGGGGAAAATGCTATTTATTATACATTTAAATACAAATTTGAAATGTGCTGTGGACACATCTGTGGGGTTACAGGTAAAAAATGAAAATGTACAAGTTATGTTCAGCCTCCCTCAAGACTGATGCTTCGAAATAAAAAAATCAGAAAATACCGAGTTCATCTTTGTAAGAACAGCAAAGATAACAATGCATTCAAATCTTTTGTTTGGCAGATAATCTTTGTTCCCTCCCTGCATAAAGTACCTAGAGTTTGTAAACAGTTTTTAAAAGTGTTAATAGCTTTAAGGAATGTGTAATCACAGTTCATATGGATTCATCCCACAATGAATTACAATGCTACACAGTAGTTTCGTGTTTCCATAACCCAGTTCTAATATTACCAGTACTGTCTGCAGCGAGCAAGGGTCCATCCTGTCCACTGCTTTTAAGTGGTCCATTCTGAACGGCTAAATTTAAGCCGTAAGATTTTTGTTGGTTTTCAAGTTCAACCGCTATCGGTTTCCTTAGAATATCTTTTTTGTTGTTTGTAGCTATTGTTTTTTCAGTATTTCTGCTACTTTTTGGAAGCGTACTGCAAGCATCACTGCTATCTTGTTGGGATTGGTTATACTGACGTTCTCTATATGCCAAATAGGCTCTTCGGCTCCTTGAATGCCCTTCACTGTTGCTTTGTCGACTTCTAGGTAAGCCATTTTGCACACTTCCTTCCACACTTGTGGGAACATCATATGCATATTCCCTCAATACTGCAAGCCTGCTGGCACGATGTCCCTTACTTCTGTTCTTATGATGCCGACTTGGGTGCCCGTTTGACCGAAACTGCACCTCTAGGGGAGCTACATGCATTTTGATATCATTATCCACTGAATGTTCTGTGAGACTGTTATCAAGTTGAGGACCTGTGTTCAATGGCAGAGAAGTAGGGTGGCACTGAGCTGCTGCAGCTTGTAAGTTTGTTAGTTTACAACCGTGAGAAGAATTTTTTAGGCTTGATGCACTTTTATTTGTGCACGAAGATTCTGCACTACTGTTGGTGCACTTAGGGGCCTCTCCATTGGTTCCACTGGAACTGGAGGGCTGAACATTTACTTGCACTGAATATGTACTCCTTCCAGGGCAGCAAGTCGTTATCCAAGCATGCCTGACATCTTCCCTGTTAATGCAATGGTGCACCATAAGAAAGGCACTGAGGCTTAAACATGTTGCCCCAAAAAAACAACTGAAGATCAGGTCCATGGGATAATACAGGGAAACTGATAAAGCTCCAAAGATCCACAGAGCAACATACAAAAGCAAAGTGAGGCCCACTCCCATCAGCTGTGCTTGAAAGCTGTGTTCATTCTCCAAAGCAGATGTGGAAACTAGTGAGACTGACAATGAATCTTGATGAGCCAGTTCCCCATGTTCATTGGTGGCCAGACGCTGCTGTTCCTCAACAGGTTCCTTAAGTTCATACTTACGTTCAGGGTGACGTTTTAGTTGTATGAATATGCTGAGAAAATACATACAGTTGATGAAAATTATAAAGCTAGCTGGTCCATAAAATGCTCCTAAGCTAGGTTCCCAAGTCATCCAGCAACTAGAAAAGAAACAAACCAAAGAATGAAAAATTGTCTTCTCACAAGTCACTGACATTTTATCAGTTTATAACAGTATTTGGAAATTATCTTGGCTATGTTACATTTTCTGGAAGAATCAGAATTAATTGCAACAAGTACTTAGAAATGCAAACCCATGAAACCTTATGACAGAGCTCTCAGCTACACGGTACTTACTAAGGAGCATTAGGTCTGCTGCCATAATTTCGGATGTTTGCTGCTGCTGTTATTCCACAAACTATGATAGGGATCCCTCCACCAATAAGGTAGAACCTAAAAAGTAAAGCCAGGTTATCAGTGACTGCTTAGTGGCAATGGATTTTATTCAGTCACTATGAAGGAAATGAGAGCTTTCCAGAATTATGGAAATATACAAGTTCTTTAAGAAAATAAATAAGGTGAATCAGCTTTGGAATTGGGCAATATCTTTTTTTTCCTAAGTCTTCCTCACTAGTTTTTTACTTTGTTGTAAACCACCTCCCTCTCTCACTGCTGCTCACCTCCCTCACAGGCACTAAACACAGGTATATACAGTTAGAAGGAAGAAGCAAAAGCTGGCAGTAGAAAGCTATAAACTGTTGGAAGAAAATATACAAACTGAGAAGGAAAATCAGTAAGTGGTATGTCTGTTATTCCTGAGATGAACTTGCCTAATATTATGGGCACTATGTTCAGAAGATCAGCCATAAGAAATCTTGTTACTTGGGGCTTTTTGAGTGCAGGTGTTTGGCAGGTGGTGGTGCTTTTATTTATTTATTTTTAATGGACTCTTCAATCTCCTAGTATGTACTTCCTGCTTCCCCGTGGTGGTGTTAATGAAAACTGTATGTTTTTACAAGGACAAGGGCATAGGCTGTTTGAGTATCTAACTTCATATTCCAATTTCTAGGAATCCATACTGAATTCATTACTGGCAGATCAATAATTACTGACAATCATTCCAATTAATGGCACTCTGTCCTGAATCTTATGTTAATCCAGTCCAATTATGGATTAGAAAATGCAGTGAAAACTACTACTGTGACAAACAAATGGGTAGCTTGTTTTGTCAACAGGAGACACTTGACCTGGACCTTTCCAGTGCATTTCGTATTATTCACCTGCAGTTCCTGCTGGCTCACTTGAGACACAGAACAATAGTCTAAAATAAAACTGGTCTTTCTTGGAAGTGTAGCTACACTCAGTATATTACTTAGTTGCTGAATCCTACAAAGATCAAATTCCATCCTTGGTTTATTCCCTATCTTGATGCAGTGATCAGGAGCTGGCCAGCTGAAGCAGATCTCTGTGGTAGATTTTACTGTATTTACCTTACACTACAAATTACTAAATCACTGCATCAGATACACCACTACCCACACATGAACAGATAGGTGAAGCTGGTTCTACACAAGTGAAATTGTTACTGGTGGGAGAGTGAAGCAATATAGATTGTTTGCAGTCATAGTTCAATTTGCTGTATTGAAGGAACATGTTTACAACTAGCCTTGAACCATACCAAAATACCAAGTATCACTAACAAAAAAACCCCAAACCAACAAACAAACCCAAACATAACACACAAAACACCCCCCCCCCCCCCAAAAAAAAAAAAGGAAAAAACTACCAA
>JANIJG010001981.1:1798-14295 GCA_024611175.1 Megaceryle torquata | reverse complement strand
AGCAGACAGCGAGAGGCGGGTTCTCCGTGTCGCGGGGTTTTACTGGGGCCTGACTGGAATGTCTCGGGCTCGGGGGCCCGGCGAGTCCCGACAGAGGGGAGGTTGGCGGGGGCGGCTCGGTGCTCCCCCTCAGTCCGTTGTCGGGGCGGGAAAAGCGGCCACCCCCCTCAGAAACACGGTCCTTTCCTCTTTCCCTTCTCCCCTCACACCCTCGGTCCGTGTCCGGGCTGCCCCTCAGTCCGTTGGCGGGGCGGGAAGGGCGGCCCCCCCCCCTCCTTCACCTCATCAGTCTTCTCCCTCCCCTCACACCCTCAAGGCCCCCGGGCTCCCTCAGTCCGTGCCCGGAGACCCTCGGTCCGTGGCCGGGGAGCGGGGTGGGAGCCCCCTCGGTTCCCCCCCCTCCCGTGGGTCAGTACGCCGGCACCTGGTGCTGGTGCTGGGGCAGGAGCTGGCAGCCGCTGTTGACGTGGCTGAGGACCTTCTGCTTGAGCTGGGCGACCTGCTCGCGGAGCAGGCTGGCGGTGGAGGCCAGCTCGGTGTTCTGGCTCTTGAGGCTCTTCACCTTCTCCTCCAGGCGAGAGATCCGCTCCAGCTTCCTCTTGCGGCACTTGGAAGCGGCGATGCGATTCCTCAGCCGCTTCCGTTCCGCCTTGATACGCTCCTGCGTGTCCATGTCGATGGGGGAAAGCGGCGGGCTCTCCCCGAAGCTCGGCACCTCCGGGACGATCTGAGGTTCGTCCTTCAACGGCGGCGGAGGCGGCGGCGGCGGGAGCCGCGGAGGCGGCGCGGCGAAGGGGCCGGGGTCGGCGGCGTAGCTCACCGCCGGGTAGCTGCTGAGGTTGGCGTAGACCGGCGGCTCCGGGGCCAGGCCGGCGGCGGGCAGTTCGCCCGCGCTGCTGCTGCTGCTGCCTCCTCCGCCTCCTCCTCCTCCGCCGGCGCTCCCCGCCGCGCCGCCGCCCAGTTGGTTCTGCTTGTGCAAGTCCTCCAGCGCTTTAACGAAACCCTCGGCGAACTCCTGCTCCTCAGAAGCGGCGGCTTTGGGGTAGAGGAACTGCCCGCTGGTCGGTGTGGTGGTCACCAGCCCGTTGGACTGGATGATGAGCCGTTCCAGCTCAGGAGACGCCAGTTTCAGTAGACCCAGCTCGGCCGAGCCCAGCAGCCCCGCCGCTTCACCGCTCGCCGCACCCGGTGCTTTCAAAGCCGCCGCCACCTGTTCCGGTAACGCCATCCCGAGAGCGTCCTTCTTCATCATGCTGCCGCCGGGGAAGGGCAGGAGGAGCCCGCTGCTACCGGAGGACGGGGCGAAGCCGCTGCCGAGGCCGCTCAACACATCATCATGGTAGAAGGGTGTTTCCATCCTCCTCCCCCGCCCGGCTGCGGGGGAACGGGGCCGGGGCGGGGGGGAGGGGAAGGAAGGAACGGGGCGAGCGCGACAGCGCCGGGGGGGAGGGGAGGGCGGGGGAGGCGCCGGTAGCACCGGCCGCAGCCCGGCTCCTGCGCGCGCGCACACACGCGTCTACCGCCGCCGCGGCCCCCGCGCCGCCTTAAATACGCGGCGCCGCCGCGGTGACGTCACCGCGCCGAGCCCCCATTGGCTGCAGATGACGTTCTCGCCCGCCGTTTCGTTTGCATAAGGGGGCGTGGCCTCCGCCCCGGGGAGGCGGTGCCACGCCCACTCCTGGCCCCCCAGCGCCCCCCGCCCCCATCCCGCCGCCCCTCCCGCCTGGTCCCGTCGTCGCCGGGGCGACCGGCGGGTAAACGGGACAACAGCGCGAGGGCCCCTGGGCTGACGTCAGCGCGGGGGAGGGGCAGTCACGTGGCCTCACGCCGCGCGCGCCCCGCCGGGGATGATGGGCACAAAAGCGAGGGGCGGGGCGGGCACCGGTACCGAGTCCCGGACATCGGCACCGAGCGCCGGGGCCCGTCTATGAAAATGGCGCGATAGACAAATAAATAAACAAACAAACACGCCCGGCTGGGCCGCGGGGCCCTGGCGGGACCGCCCCCCCCCGGGGGGGCAGCCAGGCCGTGACCCGTGTGGGCTGAACCGCGGTGGGGCTGGACGGTGCCCGAGCGCGCCGGGACCTGCCTACCCGGTCCCTGTCTACCCGGTCCCTGTCCTGGTGAGATCGGAACACCGTGGTGTGCGTGTCCCCCCCCGCACCGGCACCTCCACCGTCACAGGCTTCCCCTGTGTGTGTGTCCCCGGCACCGCAGCCCGGCCGGTGCGTACCGGTGGCACCGGGCACTGCCGGGTTTGCCCAGCGAGCACCGGTGCGTGCCGCCGCATGGTGGGTGGGCGGCCAACCGCTGTTCACCGGAGGGTTTGTACCGTGACGGCTCCAGCCTGCTCCGGCAGTGCCCAGTCCCACAGCACGGGTGGGTTAACCGGGTGTGCCCCCACCCCCCGGCTCAACCGGCTCTCGCTCAACGGGCAGCGGGCAAGGAGTTAAGCGGCGGCGGCACAGGGCGCACGTCACGCCGGCCAAGCCCGCGGGCGGCTGAGGGGGTGGATCGACGTCAACAGCTGACGTCACCGACGATAACCCCCCGCGCTGGCAGGATGCGGCCCCCGCGGCGCAGACCGAAGGGTCTCGGCAGCGCTGGCCGAAGACGCGCGGTGCGCACGGCAGGACCGTGGGGACATCGGGGGCCGGGGTGACGCTGAGCCGCCCTTAATTGCAGCCAGATGGGCCCAGCCGGGCCCGCGCTAACGAGGCTGATAAATCAGCGGCGTCAGCCGTGGGGTGTGGGGGGCCCGCTGGGACCCTGTGCCGGCAGTGCCAGGCCGGAGGTGACGGCTCTGCCGGTGCCGCGCTGACCCCGTGCCCTCTGCCCTCCCGCTGTGGGTAAGGGCGGCATGGAGCCCCTGTCCTGGTCTGCCCATCCTGCTTTGTTTGGCTGCGGCCGACCGGCATGGTGTGGGGCTTGGGGACAACATGGCACAGCCCAGGGCATGGCACCATCTCTGGGGACAGAGTGGCACAGCACGGCATGGGGACAGCACGGCACGGCCCTGGGCATGGCACCGCCTGTGGGGACAACATGGCACAGGGCACAGCACAGGGTGTGGGGACAGCATGGCATGGGGCATAGTGCCAGCCATGGGGACAGCTGGTGGCCCTCACCGTCCCCGGTGTCCCATCCCAAAGTGGGTGGCAGAGGTGGCGGTGTTGGTGCCATTGTCCCCAGGGACTCGGAGCTCCCAGGTGAAGCCACCGCCGTCCCTGTTTCCGCTGCAAACCCGTCATTAGGGGTGCGGCCGGCGGCAGGACCGGCAGGTTCAGACTTTCCGTCGTGATGAAACCCGCCCGGCAAGGGACAGGGACAGCGTGGCGGGGACAACAGGGACCGGGGAAGGGGTGGCTCCCCCAACCCTGGCACAGGAACCCCCTGAGCTAGGGACACACTCCTGGCTGTGGCTGCGGGCGTCCCGCGGGCTGTGCTCCTTTCTGGCGTCCCCATGTCCCTCCATCACCACCCGCGCCAAATGAGAACCAGCTTGGGCTGTAGGTGCTTTTAATTGGTTGCAGGGAGGAACGAACTGGCCCTGGGGCCTCCCTGAAAGAGCGGCTGGCTGGTGGCCAGGGACATGAGCCACGAGCCACGCTCCGGCCAGACCCAGCCGCCAGCACCCGCCAGCAAAACCCTGCCACCCACCCCCATGCGTCCCTTCCCGAGGGTCGCAGCACCACAGGGCTCATCCTGCTGCATCTCCCCGCACGCTCCCACCATCATCACTGGTGCTCATCCCGCGCGTCTCTTGTCCCCAAACCAGAGACACCGCAACTTGTCTTGCCAGTGGCAACCCAATGCCCTTGGCAAGCCAGCAGCTTAATTTTCTTAATGAGCGTTTAATGAGGGGCATGATTCAGCGTCCCCTTCCGCCTCCCAGGAGGACAGACCCACAGAGAGCACGAGCGGGGCGGTCGCCATCCACAGAGCTGGTGGCAGTGCCACTGTCATCTCAGCTGGGGGCTGGAGGCCCAAGCTGCTATTCCCAGAGGCGTTGGAGGCCGGCTCAGCCCCGCGAGCACCCCCTGAGTCACACTGCGCCTCGGCACCTGCCAGCCGGGCTATATTTACCCCAGAGCAGGCGGTGGGGATTCGGGATGAACCCACAGCGCCGTCGGATCTCGGCGAGGCACGACAAGCCTCGAGCCGGGCCACGGTCACCGGAGCATCATCGCACCTCGGAGCACGGCTCCTGCTCTCCCCATTCCCTTGGCCTCAATGGGACTGTTCCCCAGGTACAACCGGCTCCGCTACACCGGTGGCACCTGATCCTGAGACAAGGGGCAGTGCCACCGCTCGCAGCCCATCGAGGACATGGGCTGGACCTAAAGCAAGATGCCCATGAGCTACTGGGGACACACCTATGCTCGCGGCACACCAAGCTGCCCCCTCTAAAAGAGGACAAGCAGGAGAGCGCTCACCACCACTGCGGGCACCGGGCACACAGGGGAAGCCACCTCTTAGTCATCACCACAAGGAGGGAGAGAGGAACAGAGCTGGGAAAATAAGAAGTCACTGGCCACCAATTCCTGCCCCCAAACCTGCGCTGGTCCCCGAGCATGGAGGCCTCCAACAATCAAACCCCAAAATTACTGAGGAAAAAAAATATAGGACGAAAGAACGAAAACACATTTTAAAAGGAAAAAGGAGGAGGAGGAGGGTTTGACGTGTATTTTTAGTTGCTTAGCGCAGCCCTGAAATATTTCGACAGCCACTCCCTCCGCGTCGCAAGTGGCTGCTCTGTAACTATTCCTGTGCTGCCTCCCTGGCGAGGGAGCAGAAGTTATGAGTCACCGTGGGGCTGAGACACAGCCCCACGCCTGCTGGAGCTGCCACGGGCCTGGCCGCCCTGAAAATGCCACGGAAAAGGAGCTGGGACGGTTTCCAGGGTGGTCTTTGCCAGGTTCCCCCCCCACCCCGACCCAGCAGTGCTGGCCCAACCCCCCCTACACCAGCAGCAAGGCTCAGAGCTTTTTCCTCCTCTCTGGTCGTTGCTTTTATCCCACTCCTCTCTGGTTTGGTTTGTTTTCATTTTATTTTCATCCCTGTCTCTCCTCCCTTTGGTGCCACGGGGCAGGGTTGGAGCACGCGATGCCCATTTTTTGGGGCAGAAAAGGCCCAAAACTGCAGATGAGCATCGTGTCGCTGCTGCTCTTACATGGAGCCACCTTCCCACCCAACCTGCTGCCGCACGGGGCCAATCGTCGTCCCAGGGGCTGAGCTGCAGCTCGGGACAAAAATAGTCCTACAGAGGTGGAAAGAGGAAGGGGGGGGGGGTGAAGCCAAGCAGGGAAGGCTGCTAAAGCCCCGTGGTTGTCATTAAATGAAAGCAGAACTTAATGAGCTCCAGTGCCAGCACTTCACTGGGAGATAAGGCAGACTGGGAGGACTCTACCCTGTGCTGAAGCCAAAGGTCCCATTGTCACAGTGAAGATTTATTGGACCAGAACAGCCCTTAAAACCAATCAGCGCTGCTGGTGCTTCCCTTTTCACCAGGACACCCCTAACCTGGGGAGTTTCTGTGGCCGGAGGGACTCGAAAGGGAGGGAGCAACTTGGGAAGGGAAAGTCTGACACAGGGCTGAGCCTGGTCTGTGTGAAAATGCCACACGGGTGCTTACGTTGAGTTTCCAGGAGGGAGGACCCGCGTGCCCCGTCCCCATCGCCTGGAATCGGCTCCTCGGCAGAAGCCAGCTCGCCCGGGATGGGGATCGAGTGCTGGTGCTGCCGGTTAATGCCTCTCCGAGGAAAGGCAGCCATGGGAACACGGGGCTGCTGTAGGAAACCAGTTTTAGCCCCTCTGCTCGGGGATTGAATCCTTAGAGCAGGGTGAGGGTTTAGGGGAAGGCAAGGCGGGCGGCTGCGGGAGCACGCGGGGTCGGGCCGGGCTCGGGGATGCAGAGAGGGAGGCAGTTTGTAGAGGTTGGTGGTTTATTCCTGCTCACCACTGTGTACATCTTCTAGAAACAATAAAAAAATAAGTTTATATAAAAGCACGTTCTTTACTCCTTCCCAGTACAGTGACCACAGCAGAGGTGATGATTCCCATCTTGATGGCTTCAAGGTGGGAATCGGTTGTAAAAAAAAAAAAATTAAAAACAACAAAAAAACCCCCACCCCAATCAAAACAAACCCCCAAAACCTGTTCAGAACCGGTCCCAATATCATCCCCCCCCCCCCCCCCCACCCCCACCCCTCCCTCTCCTCCCACGCCGGTGGGGCGGCGGCGCGAGCGCCTCTTCCCCCCCCCCCCCCCCCCCTAAAATGAAGCTATTTCCTCCACTTGAGGGGTTGAGGCAGGGCCAGAGCCTCTTATTCCCCACCCATCCCCAGGCAGACATTCATTTCAGATCAGCCAGGATATTTTGTGGGTGTGTTTTGCACATGGGGACTCTGTGCCCCATGGGGTGGAAGACTGGAGAGCAACCCAAGCTGGGAGTTCACAGGAGCTCTCCTGACCTCCAGGAGGGTCATGCTCACGTGCTGCTCGGTGTCCCCAAAGAAAGATAACTGGAAAGAAGAGGACAAATACCTACAGTGGAATCAGTCACCAGGTACCAGAGAAGCTTGAGAAATACTGTCAGAGTTCAGGGCTTCGTGTCACAGGCACGAGGGAGAGTTTTCAAAGAGGGAGAGGGGGAAAATAAATCAAATGAACAGCTCAGTTGCTTTTCAGGCAAAAAACTCACCCATGGAGGGTAAGGGGACACAAGCCTGCTGCAAAAAAACCACAGAAAACCCTTTGCTTTCAAGAAAACTTCTAATCTGAAGTCAAATTAATAATACACTAATTGGGAAACCCTCATTTATCACAAAGCTCTCTTGGAAACAACCCTTGAAAGCCAGTGAAACGTCCATCTCGAGTCCTCCTGTGGCTACAGGAGTGAGACAGAACTGACTGGCCAGGAAGAGAAGCGAAGCAATAACTGAAAAGTTTGTTGTTTTAAAAGCAAACAAAGGACCCCAAACCCTTAAGATTACTCATGTAAAGCCACGATATCCTCGAGTTTGGGGTTTTTAAACCAAAACACTCAAATCTGTTACAAATGCAACAAAGTTTCAAGTATAAAAAAGAAAATCACATCAGACAGCTTTTGCCTTCGGTCTTATGCTGCTGCACGAGATCATCTTCTAAATGAAACCTGCTGACCCTGAAAAACTAAACCCTGCTTTGCCCTCAGGAGAAGGCAGAATTTAAGTCTTTAACCACGAATTATTATTATTATTTTTTAAAGATTTCCAATGATTTGCTGACTACCAGGAGCGAATTTACTCCGCTCTACCAGATTAAATGGTGAGGGGGCTTCCGAACTACGTGATTCAGGCACTGAGCAGCTGATGGGAGAGTAGGAAGGGAACGTTTTTGACCACACGGCAATCCTGAGGTGATGTAAAAATCCCAGGGCAGGGCGCAGCCGCCCTCTCACTGCTTGGCCGATTGTCTGCCCGGCTTTTTTTCCTGCTGGCCTCTTCCACTGCCTGGTATTCCTCGGCCACGGCCACCGAACACACCTACAGGGCAGAAAGAGAGAGCAGGGATGTGAGAGCATCACCGTGAGCAAGCCAGCCACGTCTCCCAGCAGCTTGGAGCTTTAGTGGCTTGTTTTACCCAAACACACACCTATTTTCTAGTCTTAGGAGCAGAAACAGGACTGTTAAGATTTCTCCCTTGGCAGTTCCAGACCCTGTATTTATGAAGCAAATTCATTCCCCCCCTCACCGTGGGGTTCAGCAGTACCACCCCCCCAGCACGGTACTGTGCTCTCTGTCACCCTAAACTGAACTTCTGAAAAGTGGATCCGAGGAAGCGACACCACCTTTTAAATCCATTGAGATTGGCAGGTGACACCCTGTCCCCTGACAGCTGTAAGGACAAACCAAAAGCAACGAGGAGGGCAACTTGGTTTGAAGACCGCTCGTCTATAGAGTAGAAAATAAACACCCCTCTGTCACCACCTCGCTGCTGGACAGAGCGAGTCACTGCTCCAGGAAGGGCTCTGGGTACTGGGAGGCTGTGGTGAGACCTGCTGCAGATGTGTGAGCACCCTGCACCCATTTTTTGTTATGGGAGCTGCTGAGCCCACCCTGCCCTGCTGAGATTCACCCCAAACCAAAAATCACTGCCTAGAATCGGTTTTGATCTTGGTGTGCAAGCCATAAAAGGACAGTGGCTCTCCCCCACCAGCCACCTCCACACAAAAGGAGACACAGTTTGGGTACTGGGCAGAGGAGCTTCTCTAGATGCCTCTGCTCCAGATGCTTCCTGGAGGAGATGTTGCCTACACCAGAGGTAAAAAATAAATTCAAACCCCAATTGCTCCTAACCCTGCAGTGCTCGGGATGCTCACGGGGCTCCGGCTGCTCCCAGGAAGCTGAGCAAAGGCTGCTGTCCCTTCTGGATTTGGCAGCCGAGGAGTAAGAGACGAAGGATTACCAGTGTCAGAAACAATAATCCTTTCAACTGCATTCACAATTACAGCTTTCCTCCTGCCTGCTGGCCTTGCAACAAAATTATCCTGCCTTTTTTTTTTTTTTTTTCTTTTTCTTTCCCCTCCTCCCATCGTTTCTCAGTAATGAGAGCCAAACCTTTTTAGCTAATTAGCAAAAATGCCCAAGCTTCCCTTTAAAATATTCCATCAGCAAATTTAAGCTGCACATCAAACCGGCAGGGAACCCCGCCTCAGCCAGGGCCCAGCTCTGCTCTCCACGAGGTGGATATTTCCACAGCAGAGAAAAATATTTCAAGCTCAAATGTTTATCCAAATAACCGTATCCAAAAAAGCTGTTACGCCAAGGGCTCTGAAAAGGGAAGGAGGAAAAAAGAAAAAGGCGCCTTCAGATTTGTAAAGGTCACCTTTTTTTTTTTTTTTCTTGATGCTCAGGGATTTCAGGAGGGTAAAAGAAATCAGGGTTGGGTTTTTTTTTTTTCCTCCATGTGTCCCTGGGAGTTGGAGATGCTGCACGTTGGTGGTGTGATGGCCTCGAGTAGATCCTGGCCATCGTACCAGGATTCCTCACACGGTCGACACGCGGGCAGCTCCTTAAGGGTGCTCCCCAGAGAGACTTCACCCGTCAGCATCTCAGACCTCAGGGCTCCTTTTAAACCCTGAGATTTCCCAGGTTGAACCCAATTTTGTTGCAGTGAGTGAGTGCACTCAGGATGTTAAGCTCCTACTGTGCTGAGAGCAACCCCAGGGCTGAGCCGCAAAGATGAGGTAGGAGGAGGGAGCAGGGAAGGAGAGAAATGGCTCTCAGGCTTCCAGCAGGACAGTTTGGGGAAAACAGAGCAAATATAACCCCAAGGTGAAGTGCTCTGACATCAGCCAACCACGCCAAGTGGGCCAGGGGAGGACGAGTTGTTTTGGTGACCTATTTCTTCCAAATTGGCAACCTCCCCTTTTATCAGAACGGCGAATTATTTGTGGTGGGCAGCAGGAACACAAACCCTGATTTTTATTCTTATTTTTTAAAGTAAATAAATCAACAAGCCAGGAGATCAAAAGTCCCATTATAATGGGAGAAAAGATGATGTTTTCCTATCGCTGCCATGGTCAGAACCCAGTCTATTTTCAAACAGAACAGTCGTTTGTTTCCCTCCCAGACTCCTACACCAACAGACACTGGTTTTGTAGGGGCCACGCTCCTGAACCAGCCAGGACGGGTAGAAACAGTCAAGTTCAGACTCTCTTAAGCTCCTGCCCAACCCCAGTAACAAGGGAGGCACATCCCTGGCACGAACCCTTTCTGGTTTTGGCAGAGGCAACGCGCTCGCTCGGCTGCATCTCACGCAGGAGGGGCTCTGGCTTCTCCCAGGCACCCTGTCCCGGGTTTAAAGCCTAGAAGCTTCTTGTACAAGAATCAAAACAAGAAGGCAGAGACCCCATTGACCCCTCCCTGAGCTGAACGCCCCCCCCCTCCAAACGGGATCATTACCTCGTCCAGCACCTCCAACCCCACGGCCCTTCTGTTGCTTCTGCTGCTGCATCCCGCCGCGGCCTCTGCCCTTGGACACCACCTCTTCTTTCACCATGTCAATTATTTCGTCGGGGATCCGCAGGTATTTAATGGTGCTGCCACGGATGTAGCACTCTGGCATTCTCCAGAACTTGTCTCCATCCTGGTGGGGAGCAAGGTGTTAGGCTACGAACACAACTGTGGTGCTTTTGTATCAGGTTTTTTTTTTTGGGGGGGGGCGGTGAGGGGGATTTGAGTGTTTCTGTCACTTCTGGAGAGCGTGGCAGCTCTGCCAACCTTTTCTGAAAACATTGATCTGTCACTTGCTGCAAAAGATTAAAAAAAGGTTTGGCTTTTCCCCCCTCCAAACCAAAATCCTACAACCTGGAGGGGAGGAAGGTGCTCAGCCACGAGCAACCGTGGTTTCAATTTGTTCCACAACTTGTAGAAAATGGAAGGAAGAAGAGGTTGGGGAAACAAGCACATTCCCTTCTCATGGAAGAAGGAAAGCAAAAGCAGACCTGGAGTGGGAAGGGTGGTTAAGTTACACACAACAGCCACGAACAACCAACTCTGGCAAGAAAAACGTAGCTGTGTGTGCAGGGCAGGGTTCCTTCTCCAGCTGGGAGTCACCCCACTCCTTTGCTCCTCAGGGTGTGGACAGAGCAGCGAGGCCAGGCTGGAGCCAGCTGGCTGTGGGGTGTGTGCCACCAGAGCACCACGAGCGCAGCTCTGGAAAATATGGAGCCTAAATAATCTGTATACGTAGAAAAAGAAAGTCCTTCAGCACCCAGTTCGGAGCAGCCATCTCTAAATGTTGGGGTTTTTTAGCTGTTTAGAGTTTCAAGGCTTTTCTAGGACCTATCAGGGCTTTGCTTCCTACATAGCGAGGGTGGCTGCGGGAATAGGACTTGAGCGTCGAAGCTGAACAACAACTGGGCTGCCCATGATGTCACTGGGAGGAGGGCCGGGGACCCACCTCGCCCTGCTCCGCCACCGCAGCAGCTCGGGCCGGGTTTGGCTGCAGATGGGATCGCTCGAGCTTGGCGAGCGTCTGGACGAGGCATCTGCCATGTCCCAGGGGAGTGGGTTAAACGAGAACGCCTCGTTCCTCCTCCCCTGGGATCAAATAATCGCTTCCCCTCACACACCCAAGGAGTTATTTGGGGTAATTCTGCCTGTACGGGCAAGTCCTTTGCGCACAAGACAAGACAGAGAGAACCAGTCCTCTTCCAAGAGACACCCAGTAAACCCCACCCTGCCCGGGATCTGCCTGCCCCTTGGCTTGGGGTGCAGGAAGGGCTGGAGCCAGGCTCCCTCGCTTCCTCGTTCCGGCCTCTCCGAGGTAAACAACGGCCTCCTGCCGCCGCCCCGTGCCATCTAGCGGCCAGTCGCCACCAGTGCCACCAGTACAGCCCCAGCAGCGGCTCCAGCTCGGCTTTCACCGGGGCTACTGGAGGCGTTTTGGTGCTTTAAGGCGGGCAGAGGTAGAGCCGACGAACCCGGCGGCTTTGCCGTGAGACAGGGCAGAGGGAGTAAAGCCTGAGCTGCTGCTGCTCCCCAGCGAAACGCGAGCTGTAGGAGCTGCTCCTTCCCCGAGGAGAGGGACAATGCCACCCTTGTCATGGGCACAGATAAAGCTTTGCTGTCTTGTCAAGTCCTTTCAGTCCCCCTCCTGCTAAATCCAACAGCCACAATGCACAAATTCCCAGCTCAGCCCCGAAGGTGCCTCTGGAACCTGGCTCTGGACGCTCTGTCACGCGGAGGTGACAAGCACCTCTGCACCCCACCAGCAGCACCCAAAACCTTCTGCTGGGGAGGCAACTGGGACTAGGGGGGGTCAGGCAAGAGATATTTTTTTTCCAGGAGAATTTCTGCCGGGTGCTCCCACGAGCTCTGACATTCCGAGGCGGGGAGAGAACGGCAACAGCCGACGTCCCAGCGTGTGCAGCTGGCAGGGACAAGACCAGACATTTCTGGCTGAGGTCAAAGCCCAAAACACTGATCCCAATCTTCTGGAGCAACTTTGGCCAAGGGCAAAAGTACCAGACGGCACAGAACCTGGGTGTGGGTAAACAACTGGCTCCTCTGGTTTGATGGGAAGAGTTAAGAGGGTGAGAGACAAGGCAGGTAGCAGAAGTCAGGGCAGGTCTGAAGCAGATCTCGCCTCTCGGGTGGCATGGGGCAGGTGATGGCCCCATTCTTGGCCCCGCTCTGCATCACATCACAGGCTGCAGTGTCCCGTCCTGTGGCCCCTGGCCCTGCAATGAGAACCCTCTCGTGGGGGGAACGCTGGCAGGGGGTCTGTGCGGTGTGGGAAGGTGCCCCACTCGAGCGCGTCCCTTCATTAGGGGTGTTAGAAATAACTGTTACAATTGCATCTCAGCAGAAATTGTACTTCCACGGGAGCGACAACAGAATCGTGGCACGGTTTGGGTGGGAAGGGACCTGCCAAGCTCATCTCATCCAACCCCCCTGCAGGGAGCAGGGCCATCTGCAACCAGAGCAGGGTGCTCAGAGCCCCGGCCA
>JANIJG010001980.1:291577-311591 GCA_024611175.1 Megaceryle torquata | reverse complement strand
GAGGGGCTGGAGCAGCTCTGTGGCCAGGCCAGGCTGAGAGCCCTGGGGCTGTGCAGCTGCAGAAGAGCAGCCTGAGAAGGGAGCTGAGCAAAGATGAGCAAGAGCTAAAGGGCCCTTTAAGGGGTGAGAGGATGGGGCCAGGCTCTTGTAACATCACACACACACATTGCTCCACATTTGCAGCTGTGGAGGGATGAGCCAAAATAACTTTCACAGGCAGATACAGAGAAGAATTTTACCGACCTTTCTTGCCAGTCACCTTGCAGTGCGTAGCGGGTAGAAAGGGATCGACATTCTTGTGGAAATGGTGCAGAGCTGGTCTTTTGATCCTCAAAATGTCTAAAACCTGGAAAATTTCAATAACTGTCTGCTCCTATCAGCTTTGTACCTGTGTACTACCCCCAGAGCCTGACGGAGCAGAGCAGAGAATTACTTTTGCTCATAGCTGCTTCTGGAAATTTCTTGGAAATGGCACTGGGCAAACATTAGCATCACGAAAAATTAGCCTAGGGCAACCTCGATATTCCCTTTCCCCCAGAAAGCGCTGCTAGGGATGGAGCTCTGAAGTGTTGTGTCAGCCTTGTGCTAGACCTCAGCAGAAGGGGCACATTACCGTTATGATGCTGTTTATGAGCCTCATTTTGCAGAGCAGGATGACGATGTGCTGCTTGCTGTTAAAAGCACCCGACAGAAGCAGGTTCCATGCTGCAGAACTGAAACTTGTTACAGACACGGTGCAGAGCTCGGGCAGAACCAGAGCATCTCTGCTCTTACACCTTTTCCAAAGGTTTGCTGAAAACAAATTAACTGGCACTGGAAGAGCCAACGTCCATTTCAGGAGATGCTTTTCCTGTGCCTGCCTTCAGCCAGCCTGCATTTGGGCTGTAAAACTGAACAGAAGTGATTGGAAAATATTCTTTTAATGAAAAAAAAAAAAAAAGCTGAAATAATGATTCTCATATAGTATTTCATATGACTTCACTGCTATGAATCTGTCAAAAAGCAGGAGAAAAGGAGGAGAGGAGGCTGTGGGGAGATCTGCAATTTCCAGACTATATGCATCTCTTCTAGGCAGAACTCCCCAAAACTGCTTGCTGCTCCTGTCCTGTGCCGTAAGAATACCGTTGTTGGAGGCAGTATTAATGCAGTATTTTACTTGTGCTGGCTTCATGGGGAAAGCAAAAGTAAAGCAGCTTTACCAAAATGACTGAGCACCGCAGTGAGCACGAGCGTCTCTTCCACGTCCTTCGGTTTCCAAAACATGGTGTTTGCTGTACAGCATGGATGAGAAATGTTTTGTTACCTTTTGCCGCTTGTTTTTCTGCAGGGGCAGAGTTTATACACCTGGCACCTTTGTTATAGAACCGTGTCCAAATAATCCACGGAAGGAGGTGTGTGAAGATTTGAGGAGCTTTTACAATGGGAACGTTACAAATAACAACACGTCCAGGGTTTCTTTTTTTTTTTTTCTGGCAGCTGTTAAACTCCCAAATGACAGAATTACATCCCATAGTCACTAAGAGGTCATATGGTGTCTCTGCTTGTGCCATTGATGACAGAGGTGAGCCCTACAACCCCGCAGCGGATCAGCCCTCAGACGACTTGCCACGCGTCGGGTGCAGCTACTGCGCAAAGCGAAGGAGGAGAACAGAGGATCCCAGAAGACAGATGGGTCGCACGGGCGTGTGTTGTAGAGGGAATGTCCTACACGGTAAGATGAGCCACAGCCCCGTGACACGGTGATGACTTGCTCCTTGACTCTTTTTTTTTTAATCAGTCCACTCTATTCCTAGGCAGCATGCTCCCTCTTGAGAGCTATAAATATGAAGGATAAAAAAGGGTATTTTACTGAGCTGTTTTGGCTTCAAGGTTTGCTTTTGATTAATGACATAATTGCATTCCTTCAAAGGATGCTATGTAAATAAGATTCGCCTTCTGACATGATGGAGTGGGGAAGGATTTAAATAATTTTGAACACCTCTGTCATCGCCGACATCTCACTGCTTTGGCTTTGTGGGGAACGGCCGGCTGGAATCTCACAAGCACCTGGAGTGATCAATAGCGGTCAGGGGCCTTGGAAGGTAATGAAGAAACCAACAAAATATCTGGCTCTGAGATACTCAGAAAATTGATTGGGCACACTCACGGGACTGGAGTTGTTAATAGGACACGGAGTCTTCATCAGTCACTCCGTCCTTGTGCTCCTCTAGAAGTTTAACACGTTACTTGCAGGGGTACGCGTGTGGTTAAAATACTCCAGGTTTGCGCTGCGGACCTTGCAGTTTAGGCAACACTTGTTCAACACACAGCAAACGGTGTGGGGTGAAAGTTGCCCGCAGCACCACTGGTTTATTGGAAATTGGGGTATTCAGTTATGGTGCACTTTTTATTAAGCAATCTTTTTTATGCCAATTGCCCAAAACCAATTCTTTGTCTCAGGGAAATGGGAGTAAAAATGTTTCAGATATTGACAACCTGATTTTCCAGGTTATTTTTTAGTGTTTTGAATAAATTTAAACTGTTTTCTATTTGAAAATTTTAATTCCACTTCAGTTAGAAGAATTCCTTATTTTCAGCTTAGTCTTTCTTTATCCCATTCCACATTACTGGGTGAAAGAAAGGGAGAAGCCATACTTCCTCACAATAGAAGAATTAAATTTTATTCTATGAGGATTAATTTTTTTTTTTTTTTTAATGAGGAAAAACAGTTGGCTTCGTAATTTTGGACCATTCTATTGGTTGGTAGCACAGCTGTGTTTGACCAGGGAGTTTTGCTGTTGATTTAAATATTTCTGGTTTTGAAAGTATTGTTAAAACCACAGAGTTTCTTTTTGTTAGAGCGTAATGAACACTGATGTGTATAAAGGTGCCCAGTTCCCCCATGGTCCCATGCGCAGACGGAGTTCCACTGAATTTGATTTCTCTCTAAACCACAGATTTACCTCTTGCTGTGTATTAACTTGGCGAGGTGTGTGTTGCAGACACATTGCTGGCTTTCTGACGTCGTGCTTTCTATTTGAACAGGGGAAAACATACATTTTCCATCTGTAGCACAGGTAATACCCCATCTACGGTACCTCCAAAAGCTCTCAAACCGGTTTGATTCTCAGCACTGGTGTTAGGTTAGGATGAAATACTACTTTTTCCTATGAGCTAAAGCAAGGGGCTGAAAGTGAACGAGCCATATACTCTTCAGATGGGGTTAAGCACAGTATTGATTGTTTTCTTCTGTGTGCTGGTGCTGTGCTTCCACACAGCTCTCTGAAATCCCAGACGTTCAGGAGCGAACATGGGTAAGGGAAGCCAGGAGTGAAACCCTGTGAGCCTTGCCTCCCCCAGCACACATCGACAGAACAGGACTTTCTGCTGCTGTCTGTGGTGGAGTGGACATTGATTTTGATGCCTTACCTCCTGGTGGGCTCCTCTAGGCCACCGAGCAGAAGCCTCTGCTTTTACCAGCAGGACTCTGTCCCCTGGGAATGGCACTAATGAGGAATGGTGGAAGAAGAAGCACAGCTCAGAGAGAGATGCAGAAGATTTGAGGTGGCTTTAGTGCAGCCAATTAGGTTTGTGTTGTTGCTGGTCAATATCTAAAGGGACCCTGGGGGTCAAGAAGATGGGGCCAGACTCTTTACAGTGGCGTCCAGCGACAGGACAAGGGGCAACGAGCACAAACTGGAACCCACTACTCCCACACCAGTGAACAGAGTTGCCAACCACAACATCCCATGGGTTCGTGAGCTGAACCACCAGTGCCTCTGGGAAAGGTGGATGTATCAGGTATGGATATCAATTCTCCCACGAATATATGAAAAGAAGAATTTGTCTCATTCTACTTTTTAACACTTTTCTTGTTTTTGTCACCTGGCAATAGCAGAAAATTTGCCCGTTCTGTCAGAAAAGAAGTCCGGGGCTGGCGTACCGTTCAGTTCTGCGCCTGGGGAGCATCACGATGATTATCATGTTACTTCTGAACGCTTATTTCTTGGTTCTGTTCCAGAACTTAGGGCTATACATTTAGAAATATGAAGGCAGTTATACTCTCCAACAGTGATGTTCCTGTGACAGTCCAGAACCAATACACTTTTTCCCCAGGATAAACAAAACCAGATGAATTTTTATGAGGTATCTTTAAGTTTTCTCCGGGATATTTACATCAACGATGCCAGATGCTGGTGGTGGTTCTTCTCTTACTGAGTGTTACCTTATCATGAGCTTTGTCCTTACAAATCAGCTTAGACATTGCTGCTGATGTTTAATTGCTGGAAATTGTAATTTTTTCCCCCTTGCTCTTTCTAGAGCTGACTTTTCATTGCTTTTTGTATGTATGGCATGTTTTTATTCCTCCGGTAGTTACTCGGTTCCTTGTGAAAATGGCACACTGTGTTTTGCTCAACCTCTGCCTCATCCACAAAGACCCATAATAACATAAATGTTTTTTTCAGTGCCTCATTTAAAGTTTACCTCATTGCATTCCAGCTTTTCTCTTTGAGCCTTTATCGTTCCAGCTTTTCTCTTTCTCGCTGTGACTTTGAGTGTCACAGTTACCTGGTCCATTTCCAGATGGTGATTGGTAAGTGCCTCAGCGTTCATCCTGCCGTTCCAGTCTCTGGATGTAATTTGAATATTTTCCTGCTAAAATTCCCTTCCTGGCTGCTGTGGTGGTATCAGAGAGGAGTATGAAACCTGCTTCTTTAGAGGGTTATTAGCTTTTCATCTGTCTTTGTTTACACGATGCCGTTCTGTTCCCTGAAAATACAGCAGGAAAGGAGGGCTACATGCTGCTCCCATCCCAGCTTGTCCCCAGGCCATGCACACGGGGCAAAGGCTCTGCCTGTGCCTTCCGTAGACTTTGCTGTGGAGGTGACACTCCTGTTGTACACTTTGTCCTTTCCAGCACCCGTGGTCACTGCAGCATTAGATGGTGTGTTCCATTTGTCTTCCCACCAAAATTTTTCACCTGGCCCGGTTATGCTTTGCAGATTGGCAAATGTCTGTTGCTTTTAAAAGCAAGTTTGGCTTTTCCAACAGGACTGGATCTGCAGGAACGTGGGGCCTTGCTTTCCCTGTCCTGATCTGGCCTGTTCCCTCTTGTGTCAGCTTCTCACTGCTTCTGTGATGCGACCGTTAGGCTGTCGTGACATCTGCTGCGGAGGGTGGTGATTTACAGCAGACGATTACTTCAGGAACAATTTTCAGAGAAATGGATTGGCACTGCAAGTGATTAATGCTGGAGAACCTGCAGGTATTGAAAAAGATTGCTTTAATTATTTGTAATAGACATTCAGGATGCCCATTCACCACCTGCCTTAATAGGCTTAGAAAGACTTCACGGGGTTGATGGGAACTGTTTCACAGCACCATAAACCAGCCATTCCTTGGGAAAATATGCAAAATTAATATCTTTCTCCTAAACCTCTTGGGTATAATCAGAGTGTCACACTAAAAGATAAAATGAAATTTTCCCTGTGTGGCAAAACCGATTCCTACCAGACACTTTTTGTCCCTCTTGAGCAACCTGTCCTGGGCAGACAAAGCTGACATTTAAAACTAATAACAATACTTAGTCTCCTGCACAGCGTTTGTCTGGACGGAGCAGACCAGGGGGTTCAGAGTGTTGCTTTCTTCTAGGCACATGTCATTTCCTGTCAGTGCAACCTGCAGAGGCTCAGTTACGCTGGATGATCTCCATCAGGGCATTTCTTAACCACTCTTTTGGCTCCTCACCTGTACTCTGCCCTTGGTGGAATTACACCAGGTTATATGGGTGGAGATCATGCCCTTGTGGTTTGACATGATTTTGGTCAGGAATCCTGGCTAACTGATGATTTAAAGTTAAGCTCTGAGTTAAAGGAGATCCCAGGACCTGGGGTGGTGTGACCACAGCAGCCAGATGAGCTGCCTCTTCCTCTAATGGTGAGTCCGCAGGCGCTGGACGAGGCAGTGCTCTGCTGCTTAGGTGCTAACAGAAACCCTGCCACCTTCCTTTCTGCTGCATGTGTTTTCATTTTCACCTTAAGTGTCTTTATTCTGTATTCCTTATTACCTCTAAACTCATCTCTAACCTTTCTGCAAGGCAGCCCCTTGCGCTTGCCTCTGCTTTTCCCCGAGGGGGACAGGCAGCTGTGAGTGCTGGGGACACTGGTCTGTGCTCTCACACCCGAAGAGCCCGCACGGGAGGGAGCACCCAAAGAAACTCCCAATCACCCCAAGCGTGGACTCCCCACCTGGGGAGCCGTGGCATAGATGGTCAGATCTCAGCAGGACAAGGTCACGAGCAGCCTGGTCTGGATTTGCAGGTGGCCTTGCTCTCAGCAGGAGGCTACTTTAGATGCCACCAGAAGCCCACTTTAGATGCCACTAGAAACTGATTCCAGACCCTTCTCCGTCCCCCTGTCCCTTCCACCTCCCTTTTTCTTGCTCCCTTTATTTTTCTCTATTTCTTTCTTCTCAGTGGGAAGAAAACTGGGCATTTTCCCCCCAGACGCTGAAAAAATAATTAATGGTCAAAATCAGCATTTATTAAAGTCACAGGCAAAGGTGTTGGCTAACTCCAGCAGGAGTGGACCCTGCCTACTTCAGAGTATGAACACAAAACCAGTTCATTGGCAAAAGACAGCCAAAGCTGGAGCTGTTTACCTCACCTGGAGCCACGCTTGTGAGCTGCTGTGCTTCGCACGCAGGAGAAAGCCGTGCTTTGGTGCCGATGCGCGATTGGCAACGGGCAGCTGGTGTAATTAAGCCATGAAAAGGACATAAAAATGCAGCCAAAGGACATTATTTATAGGTCATCCCTCATTTGTAAAAAAGGTTATTTTCAAGAAGAGATGTAGAAAGACAAAATCCAATCATCCTACCAATAAATCTTTGCCCGAAAAGCTTTCCATCTGATATTTGTGCATCTGCGGTTCATCCTTTAGGTCTGAAATACACTGTTTTTCCCCAGTCGGGCTGTTAGCTTCAGTCCTCAGCAATTTACTTCATGAATTTTAATGATTTTGTTCTGAGATGTTTTTAGTGACCAGATCATCTTGTCTAGGAAAGCGTCGGAATGTTTTGGATCTCAGCGAACACACTCAGCAGACATTTGCCAACTCTTAGAATATTTGTCACATGGGTTATATACAGTTTTCCCCCAGAGGAAATATAGCAGGTGACTTTATTACATCAATTCTTGATTTAATAACACCTAGACTCATTTTTTAAAAATAAGACTAATAATTCCTTGGGAAGTTGTACTGCCTCAGGTAAATTCATTAGGTGGACCCAGACAGGCTTTCATTTCTCAAAAGCCTCAAACTTTATTTTCTTTAATACTCTAATAAAAGGAAAGATATATTCTGAAGTGGTCTCGTAACAGACTAAAAATTATTAAATACAATTTAGCAGGAGAAATGCACCCTGATTGCTCTGGTGATTATTTTTAAGGCATACTAAAAGAAAATTAAGTAAATAGCAGGGAAAAGCAGTCAGTGCTTGTAGGTGCCTTTGACAGACAGATTAGCGTGATCCGGTTTGGGGCTGCCCCTGTCTCTGGTATCAAGATGGTGGCTGAGCATTTTGGGTACAAAGTAGCACATATTTTTAATAGACAATTCATGTGAAAAAAACCTCCCAGTGCCTGAGAAAAAACACCGTGAGAAAAGTCCGTGTTGCTGGCCATAGGAGTACAGATAGATTCACCTTTTATTGGAAAGTGGTTGGAATCAAATTAACCTCTCCTGTCGTGGAGAGCAAGCCTAAGTGCATCCACCCGTCAGATGTTCCGAGGTGCCATTTCCTAGCAACTAGAAAATGCTAATTCATGACTTTGATTAAATTGTCTGGGCTAGGCCAGACCTCAAAACTGCCTTTTTATGCTTGGGATTTATTTCTCTATTAAGATGCAAAGGAAGGAGGTTATTGCTCCAGTTCAGACGGCACAACAGTGTGGAGCATCGTGCAAGTGGAATATAAGGAGGAAGAAGAGGATGCAAATGTGTTGGCAGCCAGATGAAAAGGTAATGGTGAAAGGGATGCTGGTGACAGGCTCAGTTTCATGAAGAAACTGTGGTTTTATAATATAAGATGATGCGTAATATAAGCCTTGAATGCACTTATTTCTCTGAAAGCTTAAAGCAAGAAGCACCTTTCTAAACACACTAATACTTAAAAAAAAAAAGCAATGCATACAATAGAATCAGGCATCAGCAACCCCTAAGCATACACGTTAATCAAAATCTTCCAGCTGCACGAAAAATGTAAAAATATTAAATATTCAGTTCATTGCCTGTGACCACAACGTGTGCTTATGGAAAAGCCTGATGGCTCCACATCGTCTGGTCCTTCCCATCTGGAATGACCCATTTCAGACACTGGTGTGGCACCAGCTGGGGCAGTGCCACCGTCTCATCTCCGGGTCAAAGCCTGAGTCACCCTGTGGTGGGAAGGTCCAAGAGGGATGGTGGCAGTGGAGGGGAAGGAATTCACAGGGTTCAACAAGGTGCTGGGGGCTGAAAGGTCACCACACGTTGCTTTTCTACCGTGACCATGCAAAGCACGGGTGAAGCTTACACGTTGGACATTTCAAGACTCAATAAGGTCAACTTTTTAATGAGGTTATCTACATTATACCAGGAACTGAAGACTGTGGATAAGAAAACACATCTTATTTTATAAGGGTGGCCTCCCTCCTGCTGCTTCTTCCTTCAGTGAAGTGACTATTTTCCATCAACATTAAAATACGTTTGCTGTGGCTGTGAGCTGTGAGTGGAGCTATGAGTGGGAGGTCACAGAGAAAGGATTGTGAGTGTCAAGCACCAGCAGTAGGAGCAGATAATCTCTCAAGATAATATCTCAAGAAACTCAAGACCCTGTTTACTTGCGAGCATCTCTGATGATAGCAGATTGGAAAAGGGGGAAAACATTCCTTCCTCTCAGCAATTACCATGCTGGCAAAAGAGGACTGTTTCTAGGAGGCTTTGGTAGGCTTTCGTGGCTGTGTTCTCTGGTGAGTGCAGCTGCCTTCATTAGCAATAAAGGAAATTACACAGTTGCAAGGGCAGGGGGAGGAAGATGCTGTTTTATGAGGAAATGTAGGATCTGTCCCCTCCAGCCATCTTCTGAAATGTTCTCAGCTTTGAAATTGTGTACATATCAGAGGCTGCTGGGTACACAAGAAGAAATCAATCAAGGTTTTCTTAAATAAAAACTTGCCAGAATTCAAGTATTTTTCTCCCTCGGCGTGGGTTACGGATTCAGAAGGGTCCTTTTTTAATTTTAAGCACCTAGTGATTTCAGTCTTAAGCTGCTGATAAGTAATTTAAATAATGCATCATCTTTAGCAGAAATAATTATTCTGCTTCATCTTCATTTACATTCCAGCCCATCAGTCAATGGCTTAGCCCTACAGCAAATTTGTACCAGCACTCTCTGGGGATTGTTTCCATCTTTGCCTGCAGTCTGTCAGCATTCAGGATGGCTCCTTTTCCTGGGAGATCCTGAGCAAGGTTGAGCAGTGCAATGTGTAAAGCCTCACGAGGATTTCCTACGCTGCTGTAAGTATGTGGTTTTATATGTGTATATATCTATGTGGATACTCAGAGGGATAATGAGTCTGGATATTTATCAGTGCACATCTAATGAGTTGCCAAGTGCCAGGGAGTTTGTTGCGGCTGATTTTAGCTTGGTAGAAGAGTGAAAGATGGAAATAAACACAATCAATATGGCAAAGATGCTTTAATGTTTATGGTTTTGTTGTACCTGAATTCCTTCAGGATTATGGTCCTCTCAGAAACCAAAAATCCTTATTCTACCAGAAGTGAATATCTTAAATTGTGGAGTAGTCTGCCACAGACATGAAACATTAAATCTGTAGGGACTTTAATTCCTGGAGGCATCTCAACCAGCAGCAGATAGACATAATCTCTGCTGAGGGAAGCAGAAAACGAGAGGTGTATGTGGAAATGAGCAAGACAGCAATAATGTAGATAAAAAAAGCACAACGCTGTGCTAAGTACCCAGGGACTTTCAGAGAGGTAATGTGTGATTATCAGTATTCACCAGCAGAAATTAGATGGTCGCAAGATAAGTTATATGATCTTAAGCTCCTCTTCCTGTACTTCTTTCTTTTCTTCACCTTGAATCTTTTTGTCTTCTCCCTTGGCCCGCACTGGCATTGTGGTTTTGATCTCTTACTAGACCAAACATGACTTTCAGAAGCCTGGTACCCACACATGCCAGTGCCCCTTTTCCCACTGGCCTGTAAGCAAGAGCAATGCGCAGCTTTGATTCTGCACCGGTTTTGTCAGCGCGCTGTTCTTGTCTGAGAGTGAAGCAGAACATTGCCACATAGTGAACTTCTTTTTTTCTGTACTAGTTTAACATCCTAACTTGGTTTCGCACTTCTGGAGTTTGCTTAATCCTTGAAGTATTGTTTTTCTGCCCGCATAGCCTGGAATCAGAGTGGCTGAGGTTGGAAGGTACCTCTGGAGACTAACTTCTCCACTCAAAGCAGGGTCAGTTAGAGCAGGTTGTGTTCGGGGCTTCTCATGGAATATGGCGTGTACAGGCTTGTTCATTCGGAGTCGGAATGCAGCAGCTTTCACCACTCTTGCTCATGCCAAGTAGCTCTTACAGGAGTAGTACCCTTTATTTCAAATAGCTTCTCCATGTGTGTGCACTTCTCATCAGGGGAAACCAGCCAGAGTACTACTCGTCAGTTTAGTTTGAGATAGCGGTGAAGGATGAGCTGCATTTACCTCACTCGAAAGCTGAAAAGCTCTTAGGCAGTGAGGAGCTCTGCGCTGCTGCAGGCAGAGGACCCTTGCGTGCTGGCCACAGTCTGGCCTCCCCTGCTCCACAAACACCACTGCTTCTGTCCGAGCAGACCGTGTGAGATCAGGGGCTGGTAGACGGCGACGAAGAAGTCAGAGCTGCTGCTGCAAAACCGGGTTACCAGGGTGAGATTTTAGGATTTTTATTCTCTGAACAGATAGTGGGTTTGAATATCCAGGGGTAAGTAAATTGGCCGTATTTCTGCCTCTCTGTGTGCAGCAGTGTAAATGACCATCTCACCCCGAGCCGGGGCATAAAGTGGTGTGTGAGGGCCAAGAAAACTGGATGAAACATCCACTCACCGCTTGCAGCTGTTCTCAGGTGGTGGTGGAGGTGTTGCTCTAATTGCTGGCCTCTTTTTTCATTGAACCACAAACAGACCATCTGAAACATTTGCCTGTGTGGCCAGAAGAAGGAGCTGAAGTTTTCTTTACCCTGCTTCTCTCCCAGATACCAGCCTAGTGCCGGAAACCGAGTTCAAAGGGAAGATTTCCGTTAAAGCGTGAGCAATTCTCAGCGTGTTCACAGCCCACCCAGCTTTACAGCTCATTCTGTTCTGTGCTCAGCACATTCCCATTAGAGGTGAAGCCTCAGTTCTCTTTAGCCCATGTGCTTCTGGGAAATTTCTAAACACCACTGGGATTCTAAAATTGACCGTTTCTGAAATCAGCTGCTGCTGAAGCGTTGTGCTCCTGGGTAGGAGGGGAATTCAGCATAATCAGAAGGTGGTGGGAATGGTGGAAGACAGTTCCCTGAGACTTGCTGGCACTGCCATCACGATTAAAGTTCCTCAGCAGCGATGGCTGGCGGGATCAATCTTCAATTAGTTTTAACCTCAGCACTCTCTGATCTCCACGTAACTCATGAGAGATAGTGCTGTATTTCCAAAATAATTCTCAGAGACATAGACTCACCTACTTAAAATTCAATACAGCCACAAAATACTTATTATTCCCATAACTAATCCAGTTTATATTAAAATCTCAAACATCTCTGGATATTATCCAATTTTTTTTTTCTTTGTATTGAACAGAACTGGGCTTGCATAAGCTAAACAAAATAGCAATGCTTTTTCTTCACGTCTGAAACAAACATTAATAATTTAGGAAATCCAGAGGAGTTTAAAGTTCTGTGAGCTTCACAAGCACTTGGCAAATTTGCAAGACACCTGGAGCCTCATGATACTTTTTATTTCAAGCCCTTTGGTACTCCAGATAACATGCTGGTATGTGCTGCTGCCAACATCAGGACAAGAACCTGCTTTGTTGTACAAAACCATCTCTCACAGAGAGAAGGCGTGAGTCCCTAAGTCAGGAGAATGAACCAGGATCATCGGGCACATCCAGGATCCAGTGGCCATGCTGCTCTGCTTCTCTTCTCTCAGGGTGAAGATAGTGAGACTACAAAGTGAGGTTAAAAAACAAGGTACAGATCTGCCTTGTGAACTACCTTTGTAGCTGCACAGGTCAGAATTCATCCAGCCTCTCTGTGTCAGCTAGAGATGGCCACCTAAAAGCTGCTCTGTGTTTGCTGAGGTGCTAATGAAAAGGGTTTTTCTGCTCCTAACTCATTTTTTTTGTGGCACAATGCCAGCAACAAGGATAGAAACTCCCAAACGAGCCACAAAGGTGACCCTAAAGGGGCTCTCTGAAGTGGGAAAAGCCCAAGGGACCATCCAAACAAGCTGAGATTTCCCTTATATTGGCAGTGAGATTCAAACTGTCAGTATTTTCATAAAGATTGCCTTTGCACAGATAATGAATTCCTTGGAGGCTCACTTCTGCAAATGGCATGTGTTCTGCCATCTTTGATTGCAGCCTTAATTACCGGTCAGCCATGGAATTTCCTTCAGTTCCCTCCACTCCGAATAAAAAGAATTGCTGCTGGGCACCACAGGAGTGCAAAGGGTAAGCTGGCAAATTCCAGTTTCAGCCATACCTGCAGATCCCCAGCTGTGGGTGCCGAGGAAGGCCATTCAGCAGCGTGCAAAGAAGGGAAATGGACCATCTGTTTGCTAAGAAGTCCCAAGGAACTGTGGCTATCTCCGGGGTTGTTCCGGACAAGAGCAACACAATGTGCCAGGCTGAGCACCTTCCGAAGCCTTTCAGCATCCTGAAACACGTGTTCTCTAAGAGTGGCATCATCCCAGAGTTGTGTTTCTTCATCCCTGTTTAACTGCTTGCAGCGTTCTTTGGGAAGCAGAATCACTGAATGGTTTGGGCTGGACGGCACCTTGAAGATCCTCTAGTCCAGCCCCCCTGTCTGGTCAGAGACCAGGTTGCGCAAGGCCCCATCCTACCCGGTCTTGAACACAACCAGTGATGTAACATCTGCAACAGGCACATATCTTCTGTCTGGTTACTCTTGCACGTGTATCAGGACTTCCCTGCACGCACCTAGAGCAGCAGCCCTAACTGGTGGGCTCTCTGAGTGGATGACTCTGGGCTGAGCTGAGCTTATGACCTGGCTTTCCTGGTGAGAAGTTGTTTCCAGTTGTCTTCATGCGTCACTGCAAGTGAGAAAGTGAACACCAACCTAATCAGTTGCTTAGAAAAGAAGGACACTGCTACTCCCAGTTAAACACCAGTTGTGCAACCAAGCTGGAGATTAAGGACAGAGCTGACTGGCAGGCAGGTTCATGAGAAAATGTCCTTCCAAATATTTATCTGAAAGAGCAGGTTTTTACATGTGGGAAAGCCTCTTTCCCCACCACACTGTTACTATTTTCTAGCTCTTTTTCCCCAGTTCGGAAATACACAGTTTGTAGCAACAGGAAAAATTTCCCCTTTTACTTACAAAACAAATGTATGCACTTTTGGGGGTTTTTTTTTTGAGCTTTCTGGATTTACCATCTACAAACGAAGCTGCTCCTTCATGAATACTTCTTGCCTGCACCTCTGGGAACTGCCAGGCTGTCTCTTTGGGGGACTGTTGGAATGGGTTTGGCAGCTGGCTCTTCTGCCACCGTTGGCTCCCATTACACTGTGGGTTTACCACACACCCGGAGGGAGAATATTGAATCCCAGGTGACTACAGCACTTAAAAAGTTTCTTCAGGCATTAGTTAACAAGATATTGCCAGAGCCCCTATGCAAAGTAGGAAATAGTGCTGCCAAAATGCGCACCAGGATTGCAGCACTTACCTATATCCTCATCCCTTGTGACAGTGTTTGACAAGCAGTGAATCAAATGAAGACAAACTAGGGGGAAAAAAACCAGCAAAAGCAAAACCCCCAAGGCAGAGTCAGCTTGTCTTTTTCCACCTGTAGTCAAAGCGAATGCGGGAGAAACTCGTCTGAACTGGAGACAGTGCTTTGCTTGACGTGCATCGTTTCTGTTTCCTTCAGTCTCCCTGGACAGGTGCTGATTCACTTACAGGGGATGTTTTGTGTTCTCAGAACATTTACCTCAACGTTTAAAATTTACTCATAGACACAGTTGTTTCCACTCTTCTAATCTCCCACAGCCCACCTGCCAGTTTCTGGCCACTTGCCGCCTTTGACTCCATCTAGCCGAGGGTTTCTCCGGTTCTGCCTGTGGGTGTGTGGCCCCAGCTGTACCTCTGGCCCCTTTACGAGGTGTAATTAGTTTTGTCTGCCTCCAGTAGCAAAGTGATGGTTATTTGCTAGTGAGATGCCCCTTAGCGTGCTCTTGGTGGACCGTGGATCTCAATTGCTTGGACATGCACAGGTATGGTGAGACCTCCAGAGCAGGTAGACTCAAGCAGCTGGAGGAGACCCCACTCAGACTCCTTATAAAGCTTTTCTGGTCCTATAGTGTTTATAACCAGCTGAGGCATCTCGGCATGGGCATGGTATGCATGAGTACTTGGAGTTCTGCTTTTAGCCTGAGCCGGGCAGAGACGGATGATCCAAGCAAGAACAGATCTCTGTGACCTTAATAGTGCAGAATGGGGGAGTGCCGTGTCCGAGGTGTTTTCCCAACACAAAGCAGCTTCTGGAATGGCAGAGGAACAAAGAGCTGCTGGCAGGCAGCTGGCACAGGTCGGATTTGATCCATCTCTATCGGGAGGATGGCTCATTTAAATCACCCCTTGTGTTTATTAGGATATTTTGAGAAAAACCTCTGTTTATGAGTAGTATTCTGCTTTAGATCATTATCTTTGCTTTCAAAGTCTGTATGAAAAAGCAGATTAGTTGTTAATAAAGTAAATCTAAATGCTGTCTTAAAAAAAGAAAGACTCTGTGTGGCAAATTCCAGGCCAGTAACACAGTATTCAATAAAAAAATATGTATATTCTCCTAAAATGGAGAATCTAGAGGAACAGGCAGAAGTTTCATCTTTTGGTACATGCAGGATAACATAAAATGAACAGGAATTTGCCAAGCTCATGCCAAAGTTTTGAACCATTTTGTAAATTTATGAGAAAGAAAAGGAAATACAGATTAATTTAAAGAAGGATACACTGGCTTAAGCTCAGAAGTCAGTGTAAATTTCCAGGTATATCAGAACTGTAGAGGACATCTGCAAATATCTAAAGCAGCACTTCCCTGCCCACCCAGTCCTGGGCATAAGCACAGCTCCTAAACCAGAGCTGAGCTCGCTGCAGCTGACACCTCCATCACTGTTTGATGGAGGGCTGCAGGGCGTTAGGCCTGAGACCTTTCTCCCTACACTTAGTTTTCTGTGGAGTGAGATTCAGGATGAACTCACAAGTTCTTTAGTCTGTGGTTAAAAAAAACTTCCACCTGATGCTAAGGTGATACATTTCACACCTAATGATCACCTGGCACCTATGTGGTTGGGGGTTTTTTTTATATTTTTTTATTTTTAATTTTTCGGCAATCACTTCTATCCTCAGGTTCTACTTAAGGGCCTTTACCGCTCATTAATCTTTCTCTCTTAGCAATAGCAATTCATTCTTTTTGAACCTGGTTAATTTTCCCTGTTTTCTCCCTCCTCCGAAGCCATGCGAGCTGGCGCCAAGGTGAGTGGGTTTGCTTTGGAGGGGACCATTCCTTCTGCTGAGCGACGATAGCGCTCGGTGGCAGCGCACTCAGATTCGGGAAGAGAAACAACAGACTCAGTTTCTTAGAGATTTCTAGTTTATTCTGCTGTGCTTTGGCACAGCACATCTTCTTTGGCACACCTTCTTATGGCCTTTTTCCCCTGCTCAGCTTTACTTCACTTTTCTCTAGAAAAACAATGACAAACCGACCCTTAAACCGCTACAGTGAGATGGTTTCCTGTAGCAGTTTCCTACATGCTGCACGTTATTTGGCTGTCAGCAGGTTTACCATTGTAATAGAACTTCTAGTTTTATTTTATATGTTCTTCTTCCTTGAGAACAAAACCCTGCGCAGAGTACATCATAAAAGTCTGTCAGTCATGATCGTTTGTAGTAGTCTTATGTTTGGGAATTCTTTGGGTTCCAAATTCTTAATATTTTACAGTCAGTATTTCTGCTTATGTTGATTGACAGAAAAGTGGAGGACCTCAGCGTACCTGTGACATCTTTTCTTGTGGCTTCTGGGTAAAACTTTCCTTGCCTCTATCCCCAGTCTTTATGAAGATCTCCTGTGTATTCATCAACAGCTGCTGAGCTATGAAATTAATATTTAACTTGCTGTTCATTGTACTTAGGAAAAATAGGGAGGGTCTGAGCTGTAAACTCACTGATGTGAGTGTAGCATCTGAAAACAGAGAGGCAGCTGGTAACTGTGGCAAGGACAGTTTCATTTAAATTCTAGAGCTTCTTTTTTCACCTACATGGTAATACTGGTTGTCTCTAAGAATAGTGTAACATCACAGGCATTCTTTCAGACTAATACATGAAGAATTAGGAGACGTCAACAATGTGGTAAAGTAAAATTAGTAAAAACAAAAATAGCTAAAGTACTCTAGGCTATCCTATGAAATCCCCTGTGATCCACTGAGCACTTCACTCTCCTGTGTCTCCACATACTCTGCATGTTTTACTCTCTTAGTAAATGTAATTAAAAGAGCAAGTAACCTGCATAAACTTCTATGGAAGGCAAACTGTCTTTTATCCCCTCTGTTCTTTTATAGTCAATTCAGAAAAATATTTGCTACGTTTATCATTTACTAAGAATAAAGCCTACTGGCTAGTTGCTGGAATTGACCATGTGTATGATAAATCCATAGTTTCCCAAAGATTCATAGTTCTGTGCTCTGATCCTGCACTGTTACAGCTCAGCAGAAGCTTTGCCCGTCATCTTTGCAGCGAGGAGCTGGAGCCTGGCGCGTGCCTGTCAAAATAACGTGAGACCTGCCCACAGCTGCTTCCTGATGTCCAAACCTGGATTCCATCCTTCATACCACTGAGAGGGAGCAGGTCAGTGATTCCTTTAACTGCCTACTGGAAAACTGTGCAGATGAAATTTCAGTGGTGTTTTACCCAAATAGGTTTCCTTTTTTCTCCTACAGTCAGTCTCCAATGGTGGCTGAAAAAAGAAATGTAACTAGTTGACCTACTGACCCCAAACACCTCAAAACAATGAAGAAAAGTAAATTATGTCTCTTTTTTTTAGACAGAAATGGATCTTTCAGTCTTGTGTGCTTATTCCCTCTGGCAGACATGTACAGGATCCTGCATCAAGCTCACTCTGAAAGTTTTTGCAATGGTGGCTCTGATGCAAAACCCTCAAATTTTATTATTGGTTTGAAATGTTTTTAAATGGACGACTTTTAAACCAGATATTCCCACAGAATAAACTTTATTTAGAAATTACTTTGCAACCCCCCAGGCACTCTGAACGTCAAACACCAGTCAGTGCACTGTGCCTCAACCCTGGTGGGGATAGAGGGGATTAAAGGAACCGGCGTGGCCCGTTGATTCCGACGGATGAATGAGCCCAGTGTCACTCAACGTGGGCTCCTCTGTGGAATGAGGATTCTGATGATGAGAGTCATACCTGTGGCAAACCAAGGCAATGGGATTAAAAGAAACACACATATCAAAGTCAGTCGGACGTTGATAGTTTCACCCGCTCCAGGCTGTTAATCAGAATCTCCCGAGAGTGGCTACGGGGCTGCTTTAACTCCACGCCAGTCGCTTCAGCCGTTTCAGCTGCTCCCTTGCCCGTTAGGCCACCTCGCTGGCAGTTCACCTGATGTTTGACAGCACTCCTTTCATAACGACAGAGCCACTGAAAGCTGTGTTAATAAATAGACGAGGCCCCAGGTTTTGCAGCGAGCGCCTTGCACGCTGAATTACCTTCTGCTTTCGTTAGCTGTACGCGCCCACTTCTCATCGCTTTGTACACTGGGGGGTTATTTGAAATTATTCCAAAAAGTAGTTTGCCTGTCTGAGTTATTTTCAGCTGCTAAATTGTTCACTTAGGCTGGAGAGGCATTACTGCTTTGACTCTTCCCTGTTCCTCACTGGCTGGTCACTTAAACATTGTTTACTTCACCTTGCTGGGTGTCTCCAAGCCTACAGAATAATTTCAAGATGGGCAGGTAAACAATTTTAGCACAAATAAAGATTTACATTGTTATCTCAGCCAGTAATTCACTTCACCCACTTCTGAAAAACAGGTAAAAGGAGGAAGAAATAATACAGGTGATATCGCAGTTTTTTGCTGAAGCCTGATATCGTAAAGATACTAGTTGGACTCTGTTCTTACCAGTACTGAGTCAAGTCTGCCTTTACATTTTAGCTCTTAGCTTTGGTCACCACAGCTGCATCAGGTGGGAGGGAAGCCATGGAAGGGAGTATTTCAATATGTTATAGTCAGGCTATCATTCCCTCTTGCTTATTATAAGCACTTTTCTCATTTTGAAGGCATTTTATTAGCTCATGCACCCCCATGGAATCCTCGACCTTAAAGGAGGATATTTGAATCAGATGAAGGGCTTTTCCTGCAAGTGCTCTTTTGAGTCAAAATGTGCACTCCTCTTCTAAATTGCTGAGAAATCTTCCAGGTCTAAAGAAAGCCTCAACTCAAAATCAAACCAAGACCTCCCGCCCTTATCCCAGTGGAGGAGTTCTTGGGAATATCTATGGGCGAGTGTGATGCTGGAGACTCCTGGCACATCTTTGCCTGCAGCACTGGGGCTCTGAAGTGATCCCAGTCTGGCTGGCCAAGGAGAGTTAATTGAACCTTTTGGGTTTATTATGGTTCTGACCGGTCGACACTGTCTTCTATTTTGAGATTCTTAAAATAGCTATCTTAACATGGGCAATAAGAAAAACTCCTGCAAGCAAAAAAATGTAGCTTTTAAAAATAGACCTATTTTTAAAATATTTGAGATGATCTTTGCGTAACAATACCTATTGTTAGAACTGTATTACCCACTCTGGGGCCTTCTTTTAAAAATGCACCTTAGCACACAAAAGAATTTGTCATGTACAGTCATGCTTTAAAATAGGTAAGTATGGTTAAGTATAAATTTACACTGTATCTGGGCTGGCTTTTCAGTGCTTTGATTAATATAAGGCTTTGACCTATTTAGTGCACCCTGACTTAGGCTGTTTACTATGAAATGATAAACCAAAGTATTTCTTATTTGAGCTGAAAAACAATATTATCCTCTTGGTTCTGCCTGCAAGAAGAGGTAAAGGCTGATGTGACCCTTCTTGGAATGGCACTGCAGTGACTTCAGAAACATCTGCTACAAAAGCAGTAGCAGTTATGATAAAATCAAGTACTGTTGACATTACAAAAATCCCAGGATGCTCAGGACCGTGTGCTGTGACCGCTGACTTTCTGCTCTGCTTTCCTTCCTTCCTTGTTATCCTTGAGATCCAGCCGGAGACCGGGGGCCCGAAGGCAAGAACATCTTGGAAATGGAACCTTTGCAAGATGCTCCCTCGCCTGTGAGCTCCACTCCCCAGCTGTGCACCTCACTGCAGGGGATGGCTCAGATATTGATAGGCTGCTGGTGGTGCAGCAACACCAGAGATCCCAGCCCACACAGCGCAGCATGCGGAGCTCTGCGTGTCTGTAAGCGTTCCTGCCAGAGCCACAGGGGCTGCTGCTGCTGGCATGGGGGTGACCCTTCACTGGTTTCAGTGGTGCACATCTGCTTTCAGCTCTGTAGCTTCTGAAACCTCTGTCTGCAGCCCCTGATTTAAAAGTCTCAATGCACCTCAACTCCTGGGTTCAGTTCTGGGCCCCTCACTCCCAGCAGGATGCTGAGGGGCTGGAGCGTGGCCAGAGAAGGGCAACGGAGCTGGGGAAGGGGCTGGAGCACAAGGGTGCTGAGGAGCAGCT